>JAGVSQ010001072.1:0-31889 GCA_022683975.1 Rhyacophila evoluta | reverse complement strand
GACAAAGTGGCTATTATATATATATATATCTATAATATAGAACGGAAAATATAAATGAAAGTCTCTTCACAAATGGTGAATTAAGTAGTTATGTAAAAGAATTTAATTGTTATTTCCGAGTCAATTGTTTTATTTTCAACAGGATACTTAAAATATTTTACAGTCAAGTTTTGAAATAAATTTTTAATAATAGGATGAATAAAATTAATTTGAACAAAGAAAGATCTGAAGCT
The DNA here is from genome assembly GCA_022683975.1 of Rhyacophila evoluta. Lineage (NCBI taxonomy): Eukaryota > Metazoa > Arthropoda > Insecta > Trichoptera > Rhyacophilidae > Rhyacophila > Rhyacophila evoluta. Next base: position 31,656 of record JAGVSQ010001072.1, on the reverse strand, counting down.
TATCTCAGGCAAATCTGGATAGTAAAGCTAGTATGTGTAATATCTCTTCGGTAGTGTAGAGATTAGCGTGCACGCGTCGCAATTCAGGGAATGTGAGTTTGATTCTCACATTTATCTATCTTTGACAAATTCAAAAATGCAGGGCTGGTTGCCTATTAGGTGTGTCAATTGTCTTACAATCAATTTCCGTAAAAAATAATCTGTCGAGACATCACATTGTGGAGATCCATATACATTGCTTTTGTAACGGATATCTTCATACTGTGTAGATTCATATGCTTGGCAAAGGGCAATCGCGCACTAATGCTCCTCCCAAAACTGATGTGGTGACTACTACAGGAGGTGATGATGATAATGATGAACAGACGCTTCAATTGAGTGAGATAGATGATGATTTAAATTAATCTGGAGAAATAGAAAGTGAATCAATCGTGCGCGAGTGAATCAATTAAGAACAGATATTTTCTTCGTCAAACTGAGGAAGATGAAGAATTACCATAACTTTGAAGTGAGCTGGACTTAGACTATTGCACCAAAATACATCATGTTGCACAAATTGTATACACATTTTCTACGTTCTCTCTATAACGAGCACATTGAAAACTTTTTGATTTGATGCGTGGTTATTTTATAAGTTATTTTTTTAAAAACTAGAAAACTCTCCATTTTAGGTTACCTTTATCTACCTCACCTTGGCGAAGGAGGAAAACTTAAGATAATCATGCTAGATCATATTTAAAATAATTAATAAAAATAAAAAAATCTTTTCAGCCAACAGTGGATTATTACACGTGAAGGCATCGTTATGGATCTATGTATAACCAAGACTTAAATTAATATTTTTTTTCATAAAAAATAATTTCCTCAATCCATTCAGGCATCCGGTCTTGCACATTTGAAGTTTAAAAAAATAAACAACTTTGAAAATCAAACTTTCAATCTCCAGCTTCAAAGCACGCACAGTAAATTTTCGACTATAATAATATAAATAACGGACAGATAATTAATGATTCATTATTATTATAAATGACTTGAAAATTTCTGATTAAAAAATTTAAATTAGTAAACATTATTTGGTCATTCCGAATCAATTTTATTATAGAATTTAATGATAAATTTAATGGCTTAAGCGAGTTAACGAAATCGTCATTATCTGAATACATTATGAACATTTGTATTTTTTGGTAGCGACATGAATTTAATTATTCGTTCCCAAATGATTATCGTTCGGTTTGACTAATTTTCCAGACAGACCTCTACAAACAATAATTGAAATACGTTTTGAAACTAATTTAAATACCAAAAGGTTAAATAATAGCAAAATGGCCATTGAAATAAAGAGATTCAGAAGTCCAAACCACTTATCGCATTATGTGCCATTATCAATTTAGAACGGCTTGGCTTTCTGAGAATGACTAATTTATGTTTGTCAGACCAGAAACAGTATTTTTTCATTTGTTATTCTCGTGGTATACATATCGACCCTGCTTAGACAAAAAACATTAACCCTGAGTTCTAATTGTTTGCCAGTTACAATGTACACAACTAAATATACATTGTGTCAAATGGAAACAAACCTCATTCACGGCGTTATTGCTACACAGAGTTAATGTCGTTTACCTAAATAGGATCAATATATATATAAATGTGTCATTCATGTTTTGGTTCATAACCTTGAAGAAATGTATATAGTGTTTCAGCTTATTTTACTGTTTTTCTCAAGTTCTTTATTTATTTGTGTGGTACTGATATTATAAAACAAACGTATTGAAAAGCACTGATAATCACTAAATTAATTTAAATGCCTGCGTTCGATTATTTTTACTGTAGTGCGTTGTTTGTTTTTGGTGTGGTGAGAAATTAGTCTCATTGATTATCAGAATACAAGGTTTAAATACTATAATATGATTTATTGAATGAAATCATCGCTCTGAAAGTGGTACGTATATGTATTCAGTGTAAAAATATTCCTCTCCAATAAAAAAGTATATGGGTCTCCGCAATGTGAATATATTTTTCGACAATTTTTTTGTGAAAATTATTTGTTAATAAATTGCCTAATCACTTAGTCATGTATCTTTGATTGAAAAAAAAATCATAGTTGTGGATATCAAACACGTCATCTCCAGCTTCGAATCCGGCACGCTTACACCACGCGGATTTGGATATTCACAAAGATGCTATATTAAACACAAATTTATCTTTATTTTTTGTGTGAATTGGCGGACAAATAAAGTAAGCAACAAAGCCATGTGGTTTTATAAAGTATTCAATTTTTTATAAAATTGTATACTAGAAGTATGAATTTATAAGCTGAATATCTTTACAAATGGTTTACCAAACGGCTATTTCATATTTTAAAGCTAATATAAATGCGTTTCAGAGAACTAAGCTATTCTTGTATGAGTCAATAGTACGTAGCACAGAATAAATTTGATGATAAACCGAGATTACAACAAAGTATTATCAACATATAACTTTGGTAATTTAGTGTTTAAATTTTACACAATTCACTGAAAAAAATATAATAAGAAAAAGCATGTAATAACCTTGAAAATTCTGAAATACAATTTCGTAAAATTTAGATTAAATCTCTTGAGACTCTTGCGAGTAATTTACACTAAAATTAGTGATACGATAATTTACCACATATTTTAATTAGAAAGAAACCTTGAAAAGAAAAATATATTTTGTAGACTTGGTTTATTACAACAAAATGAAAATAATAGTTTGGCCAAATTTTGCTTCCACTCTGTCAAAATTCACGAGCTCAAATTTTTGTAATGTATCGGTTCGCAAAATATATTAATAAATTTTATTACTTTCCCGTCGAGGGAGCGCTCTTTCTTCGCGAAAATTTTGGATTATATTACATGGAAATAGTTGAATCAGTCTGGCTTTAGTAATAAAATACACAGTGCTTCCAAACGTGAGACGTAATGTACCTCTTTCTTACTGTAAAAACGTGTAAGCAATGTTAAATTCAACCATTACAACTTCCACTGTGTATTTTTTTTTTAAATATATAGTAGAATTCGGATATTATAATAATGGATATTTTTATCAATCGGATATTATTATCACGATAAGTCGGTACTACACCACATCATAAAAAATACCTTAAAATAATCCGCGTATTACAATCAAGCATCGGTTTTTCATCAATTTCGATAATTCTTCGTGCCACTATACAATACGGTGATCTAATTTCAAAGTTTATTAAACCTTTTATTTGCTTATTACTGGGTTCCAACTACTAAATATCTAATTTTTGCGTAAAATCAATGTCTAAAATTTGCCAAGTTTTCACAATTTCAAACGGTTGTTGGTAAAGCATGTTTTTTATCGCCTGAATATCGAAAAAAATGACATTTCAGCTGCTTGGCGACGTCTACTTACAACGTGACATATCACGTACGTTCTTTTTTTCCTTACAGATTAATTTCTCCGAATTTTTACTTTCGATATATAAACATATAATATTGGTTTCGTAAATCATGCCTTCAAATAATTTAATAACAATATCAGATTACGCAACACTCTTTGGGATATATTTTCATTATTTTTTCAAATTGTGATCTCAACATCTATCCATGGAAACTTTATTTTTTTTACAGATTATATAAAAATGTTTTGTTCTCATTTTGTATTTTCCCAAAACAAATATAAACAATCCTTATATTATAAATAACTGATTCGTCTTATGCACGTCATAGCTAAGTGCGTATGCTAAATCAATCAGAAATAATTATCAGAGACAACTATATTATTGGGGCTAATTCACAAAAATCATTTATGTATTATATTTATCGAATGTGGAAAGGAAAAGCTTGTAAAATTTTTTTTAGCAAAAGTTCGAATGTGTAATATACATAGCCTTGAAGTGCACGAATACTAAAACTGGTATTTTATCTACTCATTATGTTATTAAATTATTTAATATATGTCAATTTATCAATACTATGAAATACAATTATTGATTACGATAATTTTTTGTGAGCTAACTAACACTACTCATGGTTTTACATTTTAATTTAAATTTGTCTACCAATCCACGTTAATCTATTTTATGTGACGATTTTGTAAAACAACATAGATTCGTATATAATTATAAAAAAAAATTTCTCTTTAACTTTACTATGTCAATACAGTTTCATAATTTTAGTTCAAAAGATTTTTAAATGATTATTTAACAATATTATTGTTTATTAGACTATCATTTGAATTAATAATTTGATAAATTATTATGAGACCAATACGTGCCACTGTACATACTGCCTATTAGTGTTTCGTTACTAAAAACAGCTTCACAGATTGCAATTTAACTTCCGTAATAAGCCACAAATGAAAACAGATTTTAAATTTAAATGATTATTATTTCAGTATTTTTTACAGTACGTAATTTTAATTTATAAAGTCTACATGTCTACAACATTAATACTTATATGAAATTCATTTTTGAGTATTTGCTGACTTACAATAACTGTTAACATATAGTACGTATTCCGTGAAAAGAGGTTATGGTGGAATATAAAAATAATGGTTTAGATGTAGATTATATCGTCACCCAAGAGACTTGAATTTTTTTTTATTGCGATGGAGAAAATATGGAGTCGGCATGTTAGAGGAAGGAAATTGAGATGAATTATGCGACAGAAGAACGCTCGCAGGTAACTAAGGATGGCCGAAATAAATATCATTGATACCGATTCCAAAAACGATACTCGATATGCTTATCAAGGTGAGGTTTTTATCGTTGCTTAAAAAAAAATATCTGACACTACAAAATATTAATTTAGCTCAATAAAATTTCTACGTATTTCGACTGTGGAAAGGGTAAAGACGTAACCCACATATAACAAATTTTACAGGAAGCAATAAAACGTTTATTCAATGATTTTGATCCAAAGTCAAAACATTACACCGACACAGTGCTTTACGGCTAATACTGGTGTTTTATTTACTCAATATAATATTAATTTAATAGGTTATTAAAAAAAAAACAATAAGTTTCATTGATGAATTTATCTTTTTTCAAACTTAAAGTTAAATTTAGATACTGCTTAGTGCTTTTGGTAAAGCGCGAATTAATACATCCTGTTGATGGAATAAAAGTTATTTTGAAAAATTAAGGGTTACGTCTTTTTTCCTTTCCACGGTCGTTACGGTTTACGTTTTCTTAGTAACTGTCTGAAAAAATGTATTTTATTTTAAAGTGCAGAACTAACATATTATGTGTGACGGCAATATAGAAAGCAATAGCTATGTTTGACTTATTGGTTTGATTATTCGTATAACTTTTTCACTTAAGCGAGTTTAGATAATTCTAGAACAGAATCTATCCAACTCATTCTTTTTCTATTTTTTCATTTTTCTTTTATTTCTCTGTGATGTCCTATTTTTATTGTTAATTTAAAACATTTGTAATGTATACGTTGCTAATTTTGTTACCTGATGTATTTAAGACGATTTTTTTTTGTAGCCAAAAAAAAATATTATAATGCTACAATATGAAAGTATTTAGCTCGCATTTTTTTACATTAAACGAGTCAAATTAATAAGTAATTAAAAAATGATAAAAAATTTAAAGACTTTATCTCAAATTAAAGAATCAATAATATTTAATTTTAGCAATTAATTACCAAATATAATTTTAATAATAAGGCAAATACAAACAACGAAACATTGTCACAACCACATAGTTAGTATTTCGATATTTTAATATTGATATTATTTGATATCGCTACATTTAAAAAAGTAATGATGGTATTATTCGATGAGCCATCCTTAATATTGAAGTGTAGAACTAAGGTGAAGATTGCTTGAAGATGTATCACGATTGTGTTCCAAGTACTTACAGCATTTTATATAACCACGGGCCTAAGTACCACAATGGCGTCGTCTTTCGTAAAGCGACGTCGCAGGATGAATAACGTCCTTTGATAATAATAAAACTACTCGCGATATATTCCAAGAAATAAAAGTGTATATTATGGAGTTAATGGTGGATAGATATAGTAATTTTTGCCAATAAATTGACGTTTTTTGCGTATCACATAAATTTAAAGTAAACTAAAAGAAATAGTTTAAGTTTTTTGATTTTTAGTTGGTTTCATTTTGTGCAAAACTTTAATATAACATATTTTGTAACGCAAAGTATTTCGACTGAAATAACAACATTTATAAAATGTTTACCCCAAAAGTAAAACATATCTGCTGTCCGATTTTAAGTCATAGTAAATAACAAATTTGTCGCTGTTTTGATTTTTTCTGTGTTATAATATAGACTACTCTCTAGCTACTAAAATCTGCCGTAATGTTATTTTTCAACTATAAAAATAACACAATTTATTCTTTCTAATTTTAAGTATACCATATACAATTACGAGGCATTAAAATTTGTTTACTAATAACTAAAAAAAAACATTTAAAATGTTGTTTTATCAATCGGCTTCTCCGACGTGATATCATTTAAATTACCACGTATAGTGCTTTAAATTAATCTGGTGACACTTAGTTCCCCCAGTACTTTATTATCCCGGTTATATTAGTATTAATAGGAGCTTACACATATTCTATTAAACTAATTGGTCTTTGTTAAGTATAATATTATAATAAGTTTCAATATTTAAATTTTTAAATATTACGATCGCCGTCAAATATACACGTACCAATAAAACATCCAATATTTCAAGACACATTTCATCTTCAGTATGTTCTAAAGAAAGCCTCTGTATATTTAAGGAAAAGAAGAAGGTTTGTAAGAATTTCAAGTATACTTAGTAGTGATGAAATAGATTAATTACTTTTTTAAATTACATCCATATTTTTTATCATGTAATATGGATAGATATTTTTTCAACCACTACCAAAAATTAATTGGATAGATTGCATACTTTTTCTTTATACCATGTTTGCTCTTAACGTGGAGCATATGGATCTGCACACTGTGAATATATCCACTCCAAAAGAGGAGTATATGGATCTTTACAGCGTGAAGACGTATTGACAGATTTTCTTAAAATTCAACAGATGGAAAATCAAATAGGGAATCGCTAGGCGCGCACTCTACCAAATACGCTAACGGGGAGACATTATAAATTTAATGTATTTTTACTTAAATGATTTTTTTCTCCAAATTATAAACGATAATATTTTTTTACATTTGAAGAAATAATTAAAAAGACTAAATTCTATGGAAAACATATGCTATGTTATACAATAAAAGTAAAATATACCAATAAAGTAAAGACTTATATTATTTTAATTCAAATTTTGTGGCAATATTCAATTTATTCAAATATCTTTTTCGTGACAAAATTGAATAATTTTTGGTGGAGGTAAATTATGACATTACGCTCTCATAGTTAAATTAGAAATAAAACGATGATTGAAAATCATATTTTTAATCTCCATTTTTACTAATTAAGCTGAACGAAGAGCTAAATCGTGATTAAAAAGCGAAAAAGGCACCCTTTTAACGTTTCACGTCAAATTCAGGTAAAAGCCTGATTTAAAAATCAAAGGATGTTTGAATAACATTTTTTTCTTTCAAACCGGCAAGATTTTTTTTTTTTTTGATTTGTCAGAATTTTAATTTAGAGCAAATAATATGCGTTGAGATAAGACAGGTTAAATTCCATCTGAATAAAAGATAAATTCATTAAAAATACCGTCTAGTTGCTAACTAGCATATATTGCTCTAGTTGTAGAGTTTAATTATTGCCTTTTGACATTATATTATATAATCTGAAACCCAGACTAATTGAAATAGAAGTTAATCAAGAAATGAATGATTAATTTAAGTTTGTGGAAGTTTACAAATTTGGGTGTTATTAGGTGTTGTATTTGGTTACTAAAACTTCAAGATAATAGTGAAAAGCAAATTATTATTAGATTATTACGTTGTATAAGTCTTAGAAGGTATATTTTTATTTTTGTGCTGTTATTATTTATTTATTTTATACATGTTGTAACATTACAAATTATAAGTTTAATATGTTGATAACATGGTATTCATAAATGATACCAACAAAAATATTAAAATATAAATAGAATAAAGAATGTTGGAAAACATAAACAAATATAATGTCGAGTAACATAAAAATACGACATTAATTCGATACAATAATACATGCATTATTTCCGAAAATAAATGCAAAGTAAATTTAAGTTAATATACATTGTATGATTCATGACTACAGATATTTAATTTACACAATAAATCGTATTTTACTAATTGAGTTTAATAAACGCTGTCAATTGATATAATATGTTTTTATTGTTGTTTTATGTTAAAAATATGAAATTTAATTGCTTAAATTATAAATCTAGTTAATAAATACTAATATGGTGCTTCGATTAATTCAAAGTTTAATATCCGCCTAGTAAAATTCCGTCTCGGATAGCGTAAAGGTTAACGTGTGGATCTCGCATTCGGCGAGTGCGGGTTCGATTTTCACAAATACGGTTTTTTTATCTGAAAACGCAGGACTGAATACGCTTTGGGTTAAGCAATTGTTTGACAACTAATTCTCATAAAAATAATCTGTTAAAACATATCTTCACAATGCGGAGATCTATAAACATCGTCACACTGTATATGTCCGTGTACTCCACTGTCGGAGCGGAAATGGTGAAAAAAATAATTCCGTTAATGTGGGTATATCTCTGTATAAATAACCGTACAAAAATGTGATATATAAAAAATAACAAAGAATATACATGCTAGGACTCTATATTGAAAAGCTGAAATATTTTAGTTATTGCTATTTTGGTATCGATTAAATAAACTATTTTTAAAAAATATAAATGTACATAATCGATGGAAATGTAAACATTTTAATTCATCAAAAAATGAATTAAGAAAGAACTTATATTCAGAACAGAGTGTGACGAAAGCAGTTGGTTAGCTCTTTTTTATTTCAAAATTTAAAAATATGATGAGAAATAGTATTAAATTATAAAGACTATGGCATAAATAATAACGACTTAAAAATTACTTTAGTAATTTCAGATAATTTAAAAAATATTTAAGACCAAAATCCCATATTTAAATGAATTTAGCTGTAACATAATGAAATCTTAAGCAGTATTAATGTATATTGAAAATAATATAATAGTATCAAGTACATTAGTATGAACTGGAATTAACCCGACAATGTCTGCAACACAAATCCATTGACCACTATTTTGCCGGTTCATAAAATTCCGCTGCAGGTAATAATAATACAGAGAACTTCAAAAGAAACAAGTGAATATATCTGCGCCTTTGCTCGCCATTTTCTCGAAGCTTTGTGAAAAATCATCCACCGGAAATTATGAAGGATTTCATTTGGCAAAGGTTTATTGTGTTTTGCATTCATTGAGTAACCGAGGCTTTGTCATATCCGTTTATTTGTTTTTGTACAAAATACCAGCCATGTTTTTTTTTTTGTAAAGTGGGTAATAACAGTAAATGCGAAGACATTTGGGCTTATTTGTGAATTGTTTTATCCGGAATTAAAGTGACAATGCTATTTCTGCAAAGACATGGCTGAGGTTTGTTTTCTTTGTGTCTTAATAATGTAGTACCTACAATAAAATTTTCTCTAATTTGTAAGATTGTTTTTGTAATAAACCACCGTGTTAATTTTTATAGGATATTTAAAATAACATAAAAAATAGCCTATACAAACACCCATACTTTAAGATATTTTTTTTATAATATTAGACAAAGCTATTATTCCAAAATAATAATATTACTTTATACTTAACATACTTACATACATACAATTTAAAAATCAACAAATTAATTGATTTGAAAATTACTATTTATCTATGTAAAATAAAATACTCTCAACTAATACATTCACATTGATATAATTTCTTTAAAATTATTGGTAAGGAAGTTCCGAGCGATTTTATCGAAAAAATATATTCAAGGCTAAAGTATTTAGCATATTAAATATATATTATTTATATATTACTCATGTAGTCATTTAAAAATGTGGCAACACATCTTCAAATACGCACTACTTTACTTTATATATAAATAAATAATAATAAATCTATAAAAACAAGCCTTACTGCAAAAACATGGTAACGTATAATGAATATTTTTTAATTAATGCAATTATAATTAAGTGAATTATTTTACCATTAGATTGCATTCCAATTTATACTATTACAGAATTTTTAAAAAATATTACTTTAATATGTACAATGTTTTGGCATAAATGCGTTTATGAAATCTGTACCTCATACGTCTAGAATCTTGAGCGTCACAATATTGGCACCAATTTGTTTTGCAAAAATTTCCACTACATAATCAATCAGTTCAGACTTATTTGATATCATTAGATAAGACAAAGAAGAAAGTTAATAAATGTGTTTAAAAATTTGTTTTATTTTTATTTATATTTTTACCGTCGAAGACGTATTCATGTAAAAGCTAAAAATTGTGAACAAATCATTCATTTTAATTGAAATATATTTTCTATTTTCGTAATGTGGTTTGTTTTTTTACGATTTATCATGCTGTTAAGATAAAATCTTTACTAAAATCGAATTTTCAGCGATTTACCGGCAAAATATTATTTTCATAAAGTCTAAAATGGCTCGTAAAATATTTGGTAGGTATGTTTCAAAACTGACAGTTAAACGGAGCTGTGCGATAAAAACTTATCAAATATCTGCAAGATGAAAAAAAGCCATTATGGTTGAGGAGTTTTAAAAAGAGGCTTTTATATTATTTCGATTATCGAAGGGAAATTTATAGCCACTCCGTAGGTTTGAGCTTATAACACCTCCCCATAAAAATTTCATAATGAAGTAAGAATTTTCACAAGTTTGGTATTAAATTTATTAAATCGATAGTCGAAAAAAAACTTTGCAAGTGTACCAATTCTTATCCGTTTGTCCCGGAATATGACGTCAGATATCGGCTCTTCGTGAAAATATATGGAGAACTGTCTATTCGTGTTATTTATTGTTTTGCCAAGAATGTGGAATCTACGGCAACCAAAAATGCTTTTGAAAATATCATTTATGTCGTCGATGATAATTTATTTTGGTATTAAAATAAAATTATTATGGCAAAACTATGGTTGTGTTATTTATGTACCATATTTTAAAAATGTTTTTTCTCTCTAATAACACTAAATCTTTTATATTTAAATTAAGATATTTTTAAATCAAAATTTTACATAATAGCGTCACCAAATACAGTGCATATCTATCAATAAATCATCAATCAATTATTATCATAAAACATTTATAAGAAAATCATCGAATTATAAGTTCTTATAAGACATTTAGACTGTGGAAAGGAAAAAGGATTAAACCCTAATTTTTTTCGAAACAGCTTTTGTAGATAATCTCAATTTATAAAACTTAACACACGTTCTATCAAAAAGATATGATCTGTAAATGCCAAAATAGTATCTAAATTTAGCTTTTAAGTTTAGATGGTTGTCAAATTTGCGACTAAAAAAAGAGCTCGCACTAAAACAGTCATACCGGTTTTTAATTTAAATCAATCAACTTAAATTTATATCAGATAAGGTAAATAAATCAGCAGTTTAAGTCTTCGTGAACTTCAAGGTTGTATCTATTTAATATTGTGAATTTGACTCAAACTCATTATATATACGTTTTTGTGCCTCCTGTAAGTATGTTGTGTGTGGGCTACGTCCTTTTTACAGTCGATATTGCATATCAAAATTTCTGTTTATTCTTTGAACATAGCTGGGAAACACCGGTAAATTTATGTAAATTGAAAACAAAACTCGATTTGATTTATTTTTATTATTGCTTTATTTTGGTTGTGAAGGTTATTAATAGTAATAATAATAATATAAATAACAGTAACACAATATCATGTTTACTTCATACCGAATACATCCCCATGTATTTGATTATTCGCGGCATTTGACGTCCCTTAGGTGAGTGTGAAGTTATCGTGCATGCTTTTGAGTCGGCGGCTGGTAATACTTGAAACCTACAGCTGCTAAACTTAGCCACAGAACCGGATTTCCAATAACTTGAGTAACTGGCTGACATTTTTTTTATAAATACCATGTTCTCCCCGAAAGTGGAGCATATGGATCTACACAGAGCGAAGAATCTACTCTGAAAGTGGAGTATACGGATTTCCGCAATACGAAGACGTTTTAACAGATTATTTTTCACGAGAATTATTTGCCAGACAATTTCTCAACCGAGTCCGAAGGGCATCCAGTCCTGCATTTTTGTATTTCAAAAATCGGACAAACGGGGAATCAAACTTGTATTCTCTAGATTGCCAGGCGCGCACGCTACCAACTACGCTACCAAGGAGACAACCATTAGTTCTCTAGAAAATAATTTATTAAATTACTTCTTTATATTGCAAAAATCCGGATACTCTATCAATGTACTATAGTAAAAATCGTCTTACTATATGCTTTATTTAGGGAAAAAATGTTATATTCTATTTTCCAGTATTATTTTTAGTTAAATTTGTTTACTTGAAAGTTTTGTATCTTAAAAGCCATAAAAACCTTCAATATTATATGAGTCATCAATAAGCTTTTAAATTTAGTTAATTCTAGATACTCTGTATATTTTAAGCTCATACAAACATTGGAAAAGATACTTTAAATTAAATCATATTATGTGACTCTGAAGTGTTCTAAATACTTATATCGCTACACTACTAACTAGTCTTCGCCAAGTGAAAATTATTGATCAAGCCAAAGTTTGTGATTTTCAGCTTGTTGACAGTTGAATTATGACTATATCCGGTTGATGTTGGGGTATGTATTACAAGCCGACCCAAACACATAGTGAGGATAGTTAATCGGATTGGAGACATCTGTTCGCTGCACTGGAGTAAAACTCACGTGCAGTGAGTCCCCTACGGAGTAAGGTTCTAGTTACAGTATGGTAGATACCTTAACAAGGAAATCTTAGTGAAGTCAGATGTTATGTGCTTTGAAGTGGTCATGCATTTGCTCTAATTAGCTATAAGATTTATACATGTGTCATATCTCAAGTTATAAGCTATAAGATACATTGTCGATTTTCATTTTGTTACAGTGATAGAAAAATACATAAAAAATGTATTTTTATATTAACTCTTTAACTGCCAGTCGCGATGTATATGATCTTGCCCTGTACGCCAGAGATTCTTGAGATATTAAAACATGCAAGAAAAATAATTTGGCCTCCAAAATTTGAGCTTCACAGGTGTTTGGTGTGACCTCGCATCATATGTGTAATGCGTATGCATTGATGAGTTAATGAGATTATGTCGAAATTATTTTTCAGACTTAGAATATTATACATTGTCCCGACTCGTGGGTGAGCCAGTGGCGTTCATATGGTTAAGAGTGGATATTGTTTATATATACACTATGTCCACTCTGAAAGTTGAGCATATTGATCTATACATTGTCAAGATTACTGCTAAGACATATTATGGACTGTATAGATCACCGCCAAATAATTTTAAATTAATAAAAATAGTTCATGACTCTGTATAATTTATATTAAATCTATTTGTCTGTGTATTATATTTTAATACAGAAAAGTATGCCTCCTCGGTGGCCAATAGATTAACATGCGTGTTTCTGAGCAGTGGATTGCAGGTTAAATTTGCACGTTCTAACAGTTCCTCGACTTTTAAAAAAACATATAATATTCAACTGCTTAGACAATATTTTTTTTACTAAGCTAGCATAAAACTTAATCATAAAGAACATTATATGTTCGCTCTCAAATTGTTACATACGGTACTAATGTGAAGATATAGATTTAGATTTCTATATCTTCAAACAGACAAGTATATAGATTTCCGCATTGTGAAGACATGTCTTGACAGATTATGTTTTAAGAAGATTTTTCGTCAGAAAATTGTTTATCGTAATGGGCATTATAATTGACCCAGTAGATTTTTCATAATCTAAATTTAAATTATATATTTTTACTGGAGGCTTATGGCTTAGTGCCGTATTTAGATACAGCAAGGCAAGAGTTAAGTAAATCTTCATATTAAAGAGATCCATATATTTTAATCGAAAATGTAATTTATAATAATTATTATAATAAAACAATACAGATGCAAATATTATATTATTAGAGAAATTCTCATTTCATATCAAACTTTGAAATAATTATATGTACTCGTAAATAAATATTCCTAGCATTTTATCTTGTATAATATCCGTGAGATTTTATTTTAGTTTTTCTTTTTCAAAGAAAGCTTTGAATTTTCTTTATATGAAAGTAAATAATAATTTATTGTTGCATTTGCTCCCTATTGCCGTGGTTTCTCTTTCTGGTTTTACAATGAAAAAATTCTGAGCAATATTTTTGTAGGTTGGCACAAACATAAACAAAAATATCTACAATACAATAGGAATTTCATAGACAACACAAGTGCTTGAATGCGAACAACCTTTTATCTAAAATACACGTTTGCCTTTAAGTACCTACATTGTTTCATTGCAAATAAAACATTTCTATATTTGACGGAAGAAATATTTTCTTATGATTTATTTTTTCTAACTGGAGATGTATTTTTATTTTTCTTTTGAATACGCACGTGCCATAGCTACTCAAAGGATATCAATGTTGCTAACAATGCCGGTTTTTCTTCACAATCTAAGGATTTATCTTGACTAATTGCTTATCACAAGGTCAGCTATTTGCTCACCCTGTTTGATACCTGGCTTTACATTTAAATAGTTTATGTAAAGTTATTCTATACTACCGGATTTGAACATTAACTACTCGAAAGGATATCGATAAATTTTAATAACAATGCGCGCTCTTTTTCACAGCTTGAAAATTTATCTTGATCAATTATTTATTACAAAGTCAGCCGTTTGCTTAACCTTTTTGATTTCTAGTCGTTTGTTTTAACAGTTTACTTAAGACTAGTTATACTACATAATGTAAAGCCGTATAAATTTGAGAAGGTTTGATTTTCATGTTATTTATTTTACTCACTTATGGTTATATCATTAAGAGTTTCTAAATAGTTTTATCCGTGTTACACCATTGTCATAACTCATCTTAAAATAACGTTTTTTTCCTATCGTAACCAAATTTTAGCTTAGCCTTTGGCATCATCTACGTGTCACACCAATGTTATGTGATTATGACGTTGTACACGGAAGAATTGTCTAAAATATATTAATTATATGAAATTTATATGGGTTTTTTTTATCGATTTATACATTGTAATATATAAATAAAACAGTTTTATCAATGTATTTAATTCAAAGCAGTATAAATTTATTATTAATACACAAATGTTTGACACTTTCGAACGAGATATTATCAGTATTCTTATAATAATGGTCTAGTAAAAATTAACAGCAGATAGAATTATTTTCATATTTTTTTCATTGTACATTACTCACAAAATTGATTGATAACTGTATTAATTTTTCTCACATAAAATATGAATATAAATTAGAAATAAATTTGATTTCAGAGCAGTTTATACAGATACAGTGTTTTAGATGTAGAAACATAATTAATTTCCTAAAACGTTCATTTAATATTTTATTTTTCCTATCGATCAATTTTATTTAATAAATTTGTTTTTTCAAATCTAAAATGCGTTTGGAGCTTGCTATTTTTAAAGGTAATACAAGAAAATTCGATTTCCTTTTTTAAAAATGAAAAATCATGGAATTTATTTTCGTCGATATCAGATACGTTTGAATTCTTTTTTTAGAATGCGGTATTTAAATATATAAAGTGATACACAAAGTGTTACTCTAAATTTTAAATAATTCACTATTGTTAATTAGAGAAATATTCTTTAACTGAGCTTAATATAATTTTTCAATTATACAAATATAGCAAATAGAACTTTTTTCAGTATTTATTTTTATTTTCAATATCATTGAAATCGATTTTTTACATGTTTACACGTTGTATGTTTTTTTATAAAAAAGCTACTTCTTCAAAATCTTCAACTTTTGGCATAGTGGAATAAGTTCACTTTGGAATGATACCCCTCAAATAAATGTATGTTTTGAGAGGAAAGAAGTGATATCTATTTAATACATTGATAAAAATTTAAAAACTTTTGTTGGTTGATACGGCAGAGGTATGTTGCAATTTTCAATTACCAACAATAGATAAAAAGAAAGAATAATTGATAAAAATAGATTTGAGTTCGTGATATATGCCTTAAAATTAATATTAAATCTTATTTAAGATTTTGGGCTAGGACTTCAGTACTATAAATAAATATAGTATGTTTTTAGTAATTAAGTGATATAATTACTAAAAAGTTAATTTGAGTCATGGTACATGATAGAACTTTTGATTATTCAAGGATATATAATACATTAAAGTAAGCTTTTTTACATTCTCACTATTATCAAATTTAACAATAAACTATAAAGGTTATTAATTCGATATGAATCTCTCTTTGATTCATTATAATTACTGTAATTACTGTCTCCTTTTATTATATTAATTACGCTTGTGTAATATAGTTTTTATTTTGAATTCTTTTAAAAATACATGTGTTTATCGACGTAATTAAGTATAATAATAGATAAAGTCAACAAAAAAGCTTCTTCATTGTAGAGCTTTTCAATTTTGGAAATATTCATTTTTATATTGTATTTTTATCCTTAAACTGTTTGGCTTATTCTGTGGGCTTACTATTATTTTAGGACTCGCAAGTATACGACGCTGCAAATAGCTATCAACGAATTTTCATCCAAAATAATTATAATTGTATTATACTGTTTAATAATTATATAATTATAATATTCCATATATATTCAAATATTCATTTTAGTATACTATAATTAAATTCAAATATAAAACAAAATCCGTTCGGTATAGAAAGTCCTCACAAATAGTCGACTCTTACAGTGACATACAAATTTCTCCGGGGAATACCAAAATTCAAACAACATCAAAAGGATTTCTGTTCTCGATTCACCTGGTTGTTTCAATGTTCGTTCCGTTTTGTTGACTATCGTATTCTAGCTACCCTATTTCTAAAATAATATCTCAGAAATACTCAAAGAATAAGGCTTCTGCACACTTCATTAATTATCTATTTATTATCAATGAACCCACTAACAGCTATTCAATAGGCGGAAATGATAGATAATAAAAATAATTCTAAATAAATAATCTTCGAGCACATTGAATGCTGCTAATTTTGACTCTTGTTATATTAAATAAGTTTCATTAATTTTTCTGTTAGCCAATATATATGCAAACTTTTAAATAGAAATACTTAAAATGAGCTTTAAAAGAGCTTACAAAAAAGCGCTTATATTTTTCATATACTTGTAATACTTTCAATATTAACCATTTTGGTCTATTATCTTGTATAACATAGCTCCATATATTTTATAAATAACACAATTACAAAATTGTAAGGTTTGCACTTCGATAAAGCTTTAAAAACAAACAATCCGAATTGTTACATACATGCGTCTGACATAATCAATATTTTTTAATGTTCCGTAGACTATATATTTAAGAATCACTGACAATAAATACCGACGGCAGGATAATTTTTAAATTATTATGTGATTGACATTATTATTTTGCAATATGTTTGATTGGCGTAACTTCCATTACAGAAGGACAGTTAGTTCTTAGTTAGTTTAGGTTCTTTCGTAGAAATGTATTATTTCAAAAAAGCATATAAAAAATCATCCGATTTATTAACTTTAATAAATAATAGTCATTAAATAAGTTTCCAGTATAAATGTTTAGTAAATGTAAGTAAGTATATTGTCTGATAAACAATTCTCGTGAAAAATAATCGATCAAGACGTCTTCACATTTCGGAGATCCATATATTCCACTTTCAGACTGGAAATCTTTATACTGTGTTAATACATATGCTCTACTTTAAGAGCAAACGTGGTTTAATATATATATATTTAATTAAGATTTAAGCACCCAAAATGATAAGAGTACAGGCAGCAACGGATATTCTCAAGATAGGGAATCTCGTTGATTTTTCACTTTGCTTTTTCTTTATTTTTTATAATCCATCGTAAATAGTCTTCAAAATTTCTTTAAAAAAGTCTTTTACACTTAATATTAAATTCACTGAAGATTAAAATACTCTTTTTTCTTTCAACGAAAAGTTTTTGAATTTACTTGGATCATTTGGTGTCAATCTGTAAGCAAAGAAAAACATCATTTTGCATATTTTTAAATATATAAATATTGATGTAATACTCAATATATACACAAATAGGACTTAAACGAATATAAACTAACTGTCAGTCTTCGATTACACAATACAGATTTTCAAACTGTTAATGATACTAAAATTGTATTTCTTTTAAGTAGATGACAAGCCTATGTGGTAAATTGCAACATGTTAATTACATCATCTGTCAATTATATTGGTTGAAGGCGAAGAGGTTTTCAAGTCATTTGACCATTTATTGGACCGGTTAGTCATTACGACTTAGTTTCTAGGAAAGATATTTTTTTAGCCTTAAAAAAATGCGAAATCTTACGACGAGTGAGATGGTCTTTCCTAAATGAAGCTTGTTCTTAAGAGGACTTGGTTTATAAACATATGAATCATATACATTCTAATGCATGCCAAATAAGGTATTGATGTATATATAACCAAAGCTTATCGTGGGTAACCTCTGGCACTTTAAAACCACTTCCCGGACACGCCCGAGATAACTCGGGTATTGAACGGATGCACTCGGAATAACTTTTTCGTTATTTTAGGTTTTTGACAGTGCATTTATTTTCATAAATATGAAAAAAATTTTAAAGAAATTAACAAATTAAAAAAATGTGATTTTTTTTTGGAAGATTTTTTCAAAACAATGCATCCGGCAAGTGGTTTTAAGGATCATTTGACATTTGTTACGCTACGGTATAATAGCTGTAGATACGTGGCTTATAGAGAAAGAAAATTATACCACATGTCGATATTAATGGTGATGAAAAATAAATTGAAAAGCATTTTGGTATATTGTTACTAGCAGGTTACATCTAAGGACTAATAGAGGTCGAACACAATAGAGTTTGAAAGCTGCTTGGCTCGAAACATAATGATCACGAAGGTCCTAACAAGTCACTAAACAAAGCTTTTCTGTAGCATGCTTAACACTCTGCCTACCCCAGTGGAAAATGAGTACAATTTCTTACGAGCAGGGCGATGAGCTTACAGTGCAAGGACCAAATATATTATAAGCTTTTATAAACTTCTAATATTTTGATTATTCCATTTACTATAGAATACACTTGATATAATTTTATGTGGGGTGTATTTTAAAGGATATCATGCAAAAAAACTATATTTCCATATAAAAATGGTAGATAGGTTACATTCTTAGTTATTTTTCACATATATGTATCACTTTTACGACATGATAAACATTTTATATTAAATAACATAAAAATTTAGTCATTCAGTGTCACTACTAAACAGTAAACGTGCTTCTTAACTGTAGTTTTTGGTATTAATTGACTACAGTAAATATTTTGAAAGCTTAAATGATGAAAGTGTACCATCATATTCTCGGTCATCTTCGAATGTTCAATGGATATAATATGACTTTAATTCTGTAATTAGATGTGTAAGTTTTTTTTAATTTGGACCGTTTTATTTTAAAACCGTGCAAAAAGAAAATTTAGTGTAAATCAATGCGTGTAACTAAAAAGTACTCGTAGTAGAGAGTTTATCTGTTTTTCAAAATATTTGTAGAAATTAATAATGAAATTAATATAAAGTTAAATTAACGACACACAGAATATTTATCCAATTACTTAAATGTTTTCACGGTAGCATATAGGTGTCCGTTTCTTGCGACCTGGATATGCGAGTTCGATTTGCGTATATGCTGAAATTTAGAAAACTTATAAATACAGGATTGCTTTTAGCAAGTATTCCACAACCAATTCTAGTAAAAAATAATCTGTTTCATTTTCACATTGCGAAGATTTGTATACTTTCGTAGCGGACATGGTATAAAACATGTATACAATTAACTACTCAATAACTAATTTACGGATCAATTTACTTAATTTGTGTGAGTACTTGAAACAAGCTTTGTTAGTTTTCTCAAAATTTTCTATTCAACCAGACGACAAATTCGCATAAATTAAAGTAATAAAAACAATCCACGTGAAACACGTTCACACAACAGTGTACAATAAAAACAATGTAATTTGTTTTCGTCTGGGGGTTGTCGGTTATTTTTTTTGTTAGTCATGTATGAGAAACATTGCTGTATGTATTAAGTATTTTATCCACTTACTTTGTTTCAAGGTTGTGAAGTATATATCTTCCTTAGGATAACGTTAGGAGCGGTTGTTAGTTACTAAGAACATCACAAACTGAATATACCAAAGGTCGAGTTGTACAATATAATATACTTAAGAACATTCTCCTCGAACAACTTTGTCATCCTTGCTTGTGGAACACGTGTAAGAAAGCGCCATAAAATATTATATATGCTTATCCTTTTTATTAAATAATATATATCTATGGATATATTACTCTAAACGTTTGTCGCCTTACGTCAGAATATACCGTTTACTTGTTGTTATTTTAAATCATCACTCGCTGGCTTTAATATTTGAGCTACATCAAATATGTACATGGTTTCAGAACGATTTCTCTTTCTTTTGTTTTTAAGATTATTTAATTATTTTTAATACAATATGTAATTAAGCGTGGAGAGTGTAATTTATAATACATACCAAATAGTTTTACAGTGAATACCAAAAATTTAAGAATAATGGATATTTTTATTATTAATATGAAACATAGGTTTCCAAAGCGGGTGGTGCTGCCATAGACGCTGAAGCCTTCTAGAGGGCGATAGTGGGTTCAAAATCATTTGAGGGTTTTCAGTAGGTCTTACGACGGCGGTTTTTTATATGAGGAATTAATAGCTATACATTACGCGAGCTAAAATATATTTTTGTTCCAAAATAAATATCTAAATTTTATTTCACTAGTGAAAAGCTTATAATAGCTAATATATAAACAATTAAATTCAAAAAATAAGCTTTCAATAAGCTAAAAATAATTTTGTTAAATATATAGTTACGAAGAAAGCTCTGTACACTTTAAGAAAATTTATAACTTAAGCGCAAAATGAGTAGGAGTATTTAAACGAAAATAGCATATAGCTTAGATTGTTATATAATATAGGCTTTGTGATTTTCCAAATGAATGACATTGGAAGCTTGTTATTTTTTTGAAAAAAAAAATGATTTAAATACTCATAAGCTAGTTACCAGATTATTTTGAAAGAATTCTTATTTATTACTGAATGATGACTTGCTAAAAATATTTTATTTGAATATTGTATTTCAAAATGTTTTATTCATGTAAGTCAAGTTTCTATTTAGTGTACGTTTATTCCAGCAGATATGTACAGATCTATGCTACGCTTCTATAAACGGTCGTAGGCCTAACATTATCACGCGAAAAAAATGCGTGACAACTCAACCAAAGGGTTACCCTACCAACAAGGGATGTTAAGCATTTCAATGGCATTGGTGAGAAATGGCAGAACCTTTTTGGATTTGACCTCTAAGTTGGCATTATGTAGACATTTCTTTAAATTGGAACCATTTGCATTACATTGGAGGCAGTAAATTAGAAGAATTTATTTTCTTGCCTCTTCTAAGATATGTTAATTCTGTTAATAAAAAGTGTACTATAACCTTCTATCACGAAAAATAGTTTTTATTGTGCCTTTGGATATTATTTATATTTTTGACAGCATTTGTATATTATTTATTATAAAATTAAAAACTAGAGAGCACTGCCCCTATCTGCTTTGTTTTTCGATTCCCGTGAAGTCTTCCACTTGCTTTACTTACTGTAATATTTTAATTGGATATGTATAAATATATTTATGTATATTTATTTGGCAATTATAAAAAATATATAAATACAATATTTAGACTGGTATCAGATTATTTAACGGTAATGTTTGAACAATTGTATTTATATAAAAAAAGACAAAACCATACAAAACATTGTACATATATGTTTGTGGAAAGGAAAAAACTAGTACACAAAACTTTTAGTATTAAAACTTTTAACCATGTCTGTATGTGAAAAAAGTATACGTTTTATAGAAATTAAAACCAGTAGCAAGACTGATTCGGGCTTGTGAATAAATTTGATGTATTTTTATTCTACCGTAGTCTTTTAACGCAATGATGAATATTATAGGGAGGTAAGAACAGATACGTATTTTATAATAGAAACTTTCATTTTCGCTATTACCAGTGAAAGCACATTGAATTATGTATTATGGGGTACTTTTATTTTGAAACTGTGTTGTTTTGGCTAATTGAAAAAATACTTGTTTGGTTTATAAACAAACAAATGGGTTCTTGTTACATTGCCTTCAGGCATTTTCTTTAATACTAAATATTGTTACGAAATACTTTCAATAAACTAAAACAACAGTATTGGAAAGCCCCACTCAGATAAGCAAACAAGGTAGCGTGGGAACCGAATGAAATTTTCAAAGGCTGTCGTACTTCTGTATTTTTTTCCTAATTTGCTTTAGAGTAAGCAAAGGCTGGCTTTGCAAAACTAGCGCATGAAACCTTCTCGTGTTAAAGCTTTCTTCTGGATATCTTCATCATTTAAAATATTTTTTAAGCTCAAGGAAATTTAATTTTTGTACGGAGTTGTATTATATTAAATAGTAAAAAAATTACTAGAAAGCTTTACCTTATTTTCATTGTGTTTACTGACCTCCACTAAAAAAGTTTATTCGCATCTGCTAAAAATATATAAATCGTGTTATATTACGTAACATTTTCTTCGATAGTAATTATTCTCATTTAATCATTTTGCACTAATTAGATGTCTCCGTCACATACAAACGAAAAATGACGGCGCAAATAATCAACGCATACGCTTAAATTGATTTACTATTCCTGTTCATGTTTATTAGGATGCGGTGGCATTGCTGTGTGATTACAATGATGATTACAACATATTGACTGTGGAAACGAAATAGAATGTAACCTTAAAGTTATCAAAATAGCTTTTATTCGAAAATCAAAATGTATACAACTTAATACTCGTTCTTTAAATAGGATTCAAGCGAAAAATTGAGAAGTATTGTCTAAATTTAGCTTATCAAGTTTTAAAAAAATGCCCTGTAAAATATTCGAACAGAAAAAAAGGCTTCCACTAAGTGAATTTTATTATCTTTGTTTAATAATATATTAAATTAATATCATGTTGAGTAAATAAAACACTAGTTATAGTATTCGTATACTTCAAAGCTGCGTCTATATAAAGTTTTGACTTTGGCTTAAAGACGTTAAAAGATCGTTTTTTTCACTTCTGTAAATTTGTTAATGTGTGTGCTACGTCCTTTTTCTTTTCTATAGTCGATTACATACAGCAAATAACGTAATTAGACGACGCAAAAATCTCCATACGTTTTCTTAAATTCACAAAAGTTAATATGTACATACCATACACTTATATATAAAATTTAATGCGATGATCATGTCTATAAAATTAAGCATAGATAATAAATTCTATTACTTATTGATATAATATAATATTATGTACATTTTAAATAGTGTATTTTTATTCTATTTTACGATCAAATATAATATTTTCAAATTGCACAAGTTAGTTAGATAAGATTATAAAATAATTATTAAAATAATATTGTAATATCTATTATATTTTCTCTTATTTCTATAGTAACAAATTTGACAGCTTAAAACCACCCATCACAAAAACCAATTAGTCGATTCAAATATTCTCATTGTGAAAATTCATGTGTGATACACGTAGAGCAGTCAGTAGGACACGTTCTTTTATATAACATATTTATTTGAATTCAAATATAATAAATATCCTTTTCTTACGTTAACACAACTAATATCTCTTTTACCATTGAATGTAGAGTATTGGAACTACATGCCTATTTGTAATTATTAATTGTCAAATAATTATCTTACCAAATCAATATCTCATTCTTTGTCGTTTGGTTAAAAAAAAACAGTTATTTAATATTTATAATTCGAATAAAGAATCAAATTACTGGAAAATCCATAGCTGTTTACGCGTAAAAGGAACGACCAAAACAAAAAAAAACATAAACAAATCAAAGATAATACGATGCTTATCCGTGTCCGGTTGGTTATTTATCCCCGTTACATATTATGAGCAAGCAAGTAAGTAAATGATATTCGGAAGCAGTCAAGCAAAAACACTTAATAGCTCTAAATCAACCCCTGATAGGATCGAAAGTTGGACGGCGGGTGAACCAATAATAATATCGTTTATCATGCCGTCTAAGTAGAATACAACTTTTGGAAAGGGTTGCGATTTGTGTATTCAATTATTTTTGTAATAGTGCAGATATTATTTATGGCAGAAAAATAAGCAAAGTAAACAAAAAGGAAATATATTTGCTAAATGTGTTGCGAACGATTCATACGATTATTTCTATACATCGCCATTAAGATGTTAAAACTCCGATCAGACGAAATTAAAATTTTACAGCATGGCAATATCATAACAAAACTCGTTGCATTTGACTTTTCAATTTTTTTATACCATGTTTGCTCCCAACATAGAGCATATGAGTCTACACGTTGTGAAGATATCCACTCCGAAAGGGGAGAATATAGATCACCGCAATATGAAGACGTCTTGACAGATTATGCTCACGAGAATTGTTTATCACTATTTACTCAACCCGATGGGCATCCAGTTCTGAGTTTTAAAATCTGACAGATGGGGATTCGAACCCGCATTCTCCGGATTCTTAGGCGCTACGCTACGCTACCGGGGAGACATCTCTATTTTTAATGATGTTTTAATTTAAGATTCAAACTTTAGAGGCTTTAACCAACTTTTTTTAGTTTGCAATCAGCAACCTATTTTCTGTATATATTTATCATCTGCCAGTAGTCATGCTGATGCGGAGAGCAATGGTTTTTAACGAGGTTGCCTTGGATATTGATGTCTTCCACCTATGTGAAAGTAAATTAAGATGAATGCTATTATGTACATTATTAGAAGAGGGTCTGTCTAATTTACTTGGTAGACACTCTCTTCTTCTTTCTGTATTTTTTTTAATTCTTTCTTTATTCTCTATTATATTTTTACAATATTGTTATCTTTTAATATGTTTTATGACAGTATTTTAAGTCAAATCCATAAGTTACATGTACAAACTGATTTTCGAAAATTCTTTATCTAGCCTTTACTTTTGACCCAAATATGCGCATGCTTATATTTAGTCACAGAATTTTGGACCATCAAGCTAACTTGTTCACTGTCACCGAGGTCGTGATGATTTTCCAAGTTTGAGCTTCAGTACATTATTTTATAGTAATTTAAGGTCCATTTCATAATATGATTAAGCTTATCAAATTTCATAGCTCTGATGCAACCGTCCTCAATCAAATAACTTGTATAAAAATTATAAAAAAAATCTGATTGAAATAAAATTACCTAATCTCGTTCACAATCGTTTTTTACGTGCATTTATTTTGCTGAAAGTTGTTTTTAATGGATATTTTAGCCAGGGGATAAATTACTATGTTAGGATTACTATTCAAATAATATTAATCACATGGCTAAAATAACAGCATCACACTACAAATGAAAACATATTTTTACTCTAACTGCTTTTTAGTGGCATTTTATATTTATTATTGGCTCTATTCAGGACGTATAATTAAATAAAAAAATGCGTTTATAAGTTTTTGTGCTTCTAAATTAACAACTGTGTGTAAAGTAATTTTCAATTGAATATATTCATGAAATATGATCATTTTTGATATAATTCAACTATTCATGTTGCTTAAAATTTTAATGGTTCCTATCATTTTATTTTTATCAATATAACATAGTAAATTTATTTGTAGTGCTAACATAAAACGTGTTTATAGAAAATTTGTCCCATAAAAGATGCAAAATGACGCTATCCGTTTCAGACAAAGATACATCTATAAAAATTACCTGAATATATCAACAATTTATTTTCACATTATCATAAGTCATATTCCGGAAACTTCGTTTAATTGCCATGTAATAAATATTTGTTAAGAAACCAATATTTATAAATAATAAAAGAAAAGCCATGATATCTATACTGTTTATCTTAAATTGTAATTGATATTACAATATTAGTTAATGGAAATAATTCATTTTGTAATATTCATTATATATAACATAAGTTATTCAAGGACAGATGTTACTTTAAGCATTAAGATAGAAAGGCTTTGATTCTTGAAAATCTCATGAAACTTAATCAGTGATATATTTATATAAACAATATATAAATGTGGTACTTAAGCTTTACAATGAACAGTATTATTCAAGTAATAAAATAATACACATCAGTTGTATATTATAAACTCTGAAAAATATTCGAATTCAAGTTTAGTTTTAATTAATATATTTCATGCGTCCTTTTAATTTATCTGAATTTTATATCATAAAAGCACAAAACAAGCGACTGTATACTGGGTTAAAACGAGCTTATTTTTGGTTCTGATAGTTTAGAAAAGATTAAGCTCATTCAACTTAAGCTAAATGTAAAAAAGTTATATAAAGCTCGTGTTTGTGGAAATGAAAACCACGAAAGCTTATTCATAAATAGTTTTATTTAATTTTCATATCATAAAACTGTAAAAAACCGTGTTTAATCGTTAAAATAATTTTCATAGTTTCGCAATGAAAACCTTTCAATTTTATATGCGTTTATTTTATTTGGAGAATATGCTTAAGTATCTGTAATAAAAATGTTTATGGTTTTAATCACGCATTCAACATTATGTTTTGACCTGAATCAGTAATTAAATATAAGTTATATGTTAATTTTGGATTATACTCATATTTTATTTGGCACCACGTATTCATAACAATATAAACACGTAGTTTGTTTACATGCAGCAACGTTAGAAACGATTTAAAGAAATTAAAACTTCTTTAGATGGAACATGTTTTGATCAAACTAACATAAAAGCTCCGTTCTTTTCACGCCATGCCGTCTCAAATTAATAAAAACTAAAAATATATTTCAACTTAATATTATTTATATATATGTATTATAGATATATTAAATTTATCTCAAATTTAAATCTGAAAAAATGCTGCTTTGTTTTAGAAAAAACGAATGGTTAAAAATAAGAACTAATCACACAAAAATGTATATTTAAGTCATTGAAAATAAATCCAAATATTCCAGCTAGAATCATTATATATATTATATATGATTTAAGTAAATTCTCTTAGAAGCAATCTCTTTCATCGACGATCTCTGTACGGGAAACCGTTAAAAATCACCTAACCTTACCTAATGACAGTTTTCGGCCAGATGGCAACTTTAGATAATTAATATGTATGTTTTTATTTGGATGTAGGAAATATTATATATTTGTATATACATAAATATATTTATAAGCTTATTAGATAAGGGTATATTCATTTTTTATTATTTATTTAGTATTTTCTAACTTTTTTTTATATTAAAATCTATGTGTAGTTTATCATTTTATATCTATCAAAATTAACTTTGATTAATATTTTCGACTGATAGTGCTTGATGGAAATTGATCTTAAATTCTAAATTACTTAAAACTGGAAAATGGATTCACATATGGAAGTTTACCAGTTTTAAATAATTTAGAATTTAAAATTAACTTTGTTGAAATTGTATCTAGTAAATTTTTCTCAGTTTTATTTTTGAAATTATAAATTATTTTTATTAATAAAATAAAATAAATTATATAACATGCTATATAATATATATTTTTGCTCAAAAATATTCTCTACTCACATAGAAAGAAGTTGTCTATTGCAAAGATAAATTCTATTACATTTTGTTTGTCATTGCATTTTTATTTTACAAACAGATCAAACTGTCCAAGGGGAGAAATTTCTGAATAAAGGCAGAACCTCCCACGAGGTATCGCTCAAAGATACGTACGTAAACCAATGACCCACGAAGAACCAGTTCAATTAAATTATATGTGCCTAGCTTGTTTTATGTATGTTAAACTTTTAATACAATTGTAAACTGGTATTAGCAAATAATACAAATAAATCCATACTATACAAAATAATTTTATTATCATCTAAAGAAAACTTTATAAAAATTACTACATTATTATAAGCTTACACGGTTTATATGATGATTCACATATATATTTTTATATTTCGTTTATCAAATTGTAAACTTACAAAATTTATACGCACGTATCAACGAACCCTTCAATTTACACTAAACTGCTGTGGGATTAAGAGAGTTTCAAAGTTAATTTCGAGTTTCAATTTTGACAGCCGTAATATTTTCTGACATATGAATCTATAAGTAAGAAAAAAACATTCAAACCTTTCTTTTTTTGTTCATTCAACGTTAATAAAAACCATGACAAAGAACTGTTCTTCCTAAAAACTGGTCTTTAAAAACAACTCAACATATCGTTTACTTATTTTATTTAAAAAATCTTCACTTATTTTATTTAATATATTTCCGATATAACCTTATGAAATAATGAAATTTTAATAATTGTTCCATAATTTTCTCCCTAAATGAAAGTGTATTTTCATATTTTTTTAGCTTGAAGTTATTTAAATTACACAAATTTCTACGTGAATATATTTATTTATCGATCTAGTTTTGTCTGCAGCATAGGTTCAAATATATTTTAGCCTATCACTTCCTTAAAAAAATGACTCGTTCATACTAGATAATATGTGATTATTTATCATTATTAAAGTGTATTTCTTGTAACTTAAGGTTTTTAATTTATTTATCTCACGTAATGTAACGTAATAATTAATTATTTCTTCCATAAAAAACCACCGACTTCTAGACCGCCTAAACAGCCCCCCAAATGCCTCTGAACCCGTAGTTCTGCAGCACTCACTTTAGGAACCTATGATCTACAGCTAATTATTTTGCATAGTCTATGTTCTCACATTTTTTTTATTTACAGTTGAAAAATGTCAAAAGAAAAATCCTGAATCAATAATAACAATTCGAACGAAAGTATACAAAATATAGATGTTTTCAGTGAATTTTTTTTTACATTTTAGTGAATTTTACATACGTAACATCATTTTTGCTTTTCATCTCTAGGCCTGGTTTTAAGTTATATGTAATAAGAATACGAAACAATTAGGAAATTAGTATATTGTAACATATTTTTGAACGAGATGACATGAGTGATTATCTCATTGACCTAGTGTATTACAGCTAAAGTTGTCTTGAAAATCCTTGAACGTAAGATTAACGTTGTAAGTTTAAAATAACTGTTACAAGGGCCGGGTGAAAAGTGTTGGTATGAGAGGGTACCATAAACTCAGAGAGTAGTGACCTGTAAACTAAATCTCAAGACGCCCAACCCTTTTATTTTCTTATCAGCAAGTCTTCGCTTTGATAGTGCTTTTGTTTTCAAGACAGCTATGATTGAAAGAAAATTATACCACAGCTGAATGCCTCTCATAAATCTTAAATTTAAAAATATTCACTTAAGCTTAGAGAAATTTTGTATCCACTGAGAGTAGTTTCTTTAGTAAATCGATCTTTAAAATAATGCCGAATTGATAATTGCCGAAGCCATACGTTCGATTTATAAAAAGCTCGCAGAATTGTAAAATTTAATATATTTTCAAATTATCAATATCTTATTTTAATACAATTTATTTTTTCATCTCTTATATTTAGCTTCTTGTAATCAACGTCGTGATTTCTTCTAAGTGCCCGGAGTATCCCGTAAATAACTCATTAACAGTTTTTCTGGCATACACTAGGCCGTGCATGATTCATATTTTGTTTATTTTTATACTATGTTCGCTCCCAAAGTGGAGCATATAGATCTACACAGTGTGAATATATCTACTCCGAAATTGGAGTGTCTGTAGTTATTTATTTTATACATGTTATAAGTTAAGTTATAAACAAATTATAAGTTTAATACATTAACAACACTATATACATCAATATTAAAAACATATAAATATAAAAAGAATTAAAATCTATATATGCAGAAGGAAGAAGAGAGTGTCTATCAAGTAAGCTAGACAGACTCTATTCCAATAATGTATATAATAGTATCCATCTAAACTCATCTCTCATCTAGGTGCAAGATATCAATATCTTAGGCAATCTCATTAAGCATCGTCATTGTTCTCCGCATTGGCATGACTACTGGCAGGATAGGTCAGCATTTAGAAATGAAAAACAGCAGATGTTCGTGATTTTTAGGTGGTTATCAGGGGCGTACAGACCAATATTACCCAGAGCGAAAGAGTTATCAATTAGACTATTTTTCACGAGAATTATTCGTCATACAATTTGCTCAGCCCAATAGGCATTCAATACTCCATTTTTGATTTTTTAAATCCGATAGATAAAGATTTGAGCCCGCATTCTCCGGATTGCTAGTCGCGCACGCTACCAACTAAGCTACTGAGAGACGATCATTATTCTTAATCTTGTTTTCACTAAAATTTGAATTTTTCATTGAATTCATGTTTATTCTCGCTTTATAGTGCTTTCTTAGAATGTAATAAATAAGTAAAATAAAGTTTTAGAATTGATAATGAACTATAATAATAAGTGGCCATTTGAAAAGGTAGTTGCCATGTGCAGAAAGTCATGTGTTCAAGTCCCGTAGTTGGATAAGTATTTCATGCATTATTGGTTGGCCGATTACTGCGTGATATCCAATCCAATACCATAACATACCATGACATAAATTATGATAAAAATATGATAAAAAAACTTCTCCCAATTCATATGTTTCACGTTCGTAGCGGATATGGTCAGTAAATAAAAAAACAAAATGAGCCTTCCTGTTAATAAATATTTAAAACATTCGATCAATGTTTATACTTTAACAATATTGGCTATATTTCTTTAAACTGGTTTTAGATTATAATTATATTTACTATCTTTGATACGACACCAAATTCCAAGTCTGTATAATTTAAATCTAAAATATTTATTCAACTTTGTAAAATATACTTCTACAAATACACTCATGAACGAAATAGGTAATTCAAGTAAACTTTCATTACCATTTCGACGTTTTGATTCTTTGCCGATGTAGGCGTAAATCAACTTTATATATATATAAATATTTGTCTGCTCTATTTGAGATAATAGAAAACGTGTGTTCATATTAGGTTAAGCTAGGTAAACGTGTAAGCAAGCAAGATTATAAGGATTGACATTTCCACTTAATATCTGATTGATTGACTCATCAAAGTCATTTATTATCCGCCAACTTCGCCCTTTCATTAATCCATACGTCAAACTGTACACTTTAGTTATCAACAAACCAATTGAAAGTAAATAAACATGAAAATATATTTTCAATTATAACTCAATAAGCTTTTTCACTCATATTAAAAATCAAAATTAAAGAAATCTTCTTCTTCTTCTTTCTCCGTGTCTACAATATATGTAGGGCATATAGTGACCAAAAAAATGACATATGGCTAATGTTGGTCTGTATGACTCTGATAACTACCTAAGAAATTGGAAACATCGGCTGTTTTTCATTTCTAAATGCAGGACTATCTTGCCAGTATAGTATATATCTTCCACCGAGGTGAGAACGAGCTTAATGGATGGTGTTATATACATTATCAGAATAGGATCTGTCTAACTTACTTGGTAGACACTCTCT
>JAGVSQ010001071.1:0-31890 GCA_022683975.1 Rhyacophila evoluta | reverse complement strand
GCTGTTTTTCATTCCTAAATGCAGGACTATCCTGCCAGTAGTCATGCCAATGTGGGGGGCAATGGTGATTTTTAACGAGATCGCTTCGAATATTGATATCTTCCATCTAGGTGAGGTGAGCTTAGATGGATGCTATTATATAGATTATTAGAATAAGGTCTGACTAACTTACTTAGTAGACACTCATTTTTCCTTCTGTACATATATTAATTCTTTTTTTTTTTTTTTATTTCAATGTTTTTAATATACGTGTTACAACCATATGTATATGGCGTTGTTAATGTATTAAACTTATGTCACATTGTATGTATAAAATAAACAAATATAAAAATTACTTTCATTTCTAATTATATGTATTAATTAAGAGTTTTACCACTAGTGTGTTGTATGCATTGTGAGTGCTATTTTTATAAATATTTTAAAACTAAAAATAAACTTGGATAAAAAAAAATGTAATACGGTCACCGTATAAATGGAGAGGTTGGGAGATTAGAAATAATATATCAAGATAATTTTGTAACTTGGCCATGCACGAGTTTATAGTAAAATTATATAAAATTATAAAGGCAAACATATTTTTGAATATCTTTTATTCATCAAAGTTCATTATTTTCGATATATATTCTTTTTTTTTAAACTGTATATCTCAACTTTAAACTCGTGGCTCAGTACAAATATATATAATATTACAGTAATTGTTTGGTACAGCATTCTCTTCACTGTTAGTGTAACGGTATGTACTTCTTTTATATTTCGTTTTAATACATCGTGATGACTAGAGCTTTCATCCAACAATTTGACTGACAATCGACCGTCTCCTTTCAATCATGTTCAAATAGCAACGATCCCTACTCCACGGTCAAGTCCTAAACACCTCCAACGTCTCAATTGAGGGCCACCCGCCGAGCCAAGCAAGATACTTCAATCATCATCACAATACTTCGACACGGAGCATCGTTTTACCGAACAAATTGCCCGTAAACAAATCGTTTAATTTGAATAATTCGTGATTATCGGACACGATGATTATTTCTACCTGTGATACCTGATCATAACGACAAAAAAAAAATTATTTAGGTGTATATTACACGACATGATGTATTCATAAATTATTATTTTACGGCAATAATTTATAATAAATAATTATTTCTAATAAATAATATTGTCACCCCAAAAAAGGATGCTTGTACATATTAGACGTTTTAGAGTTATAGATACAGTTTCAAACTATTTTTTATCTTTGCAACTTACAAAATGACATTTCATCTTTATAGGACTGGTCGATCGAATTGAGTGAAGAATAGACCAACTGTCAAATACTCAGGAGATGAAAAACATACTTCATTTAAATACATATATTAAATACAGGTATTTGTAGGTATCTGAAGTATTTTTTTAAAAGCCATATGATTGCTGTATTACAAAAAAATGGAATTACAGTATACAATATTGTAAAAAATAAAGCCACAAAATTTCAATTACAAATATATCTTTTGTATTTTAATCTTCTAAACACTGTTTTTTAATTTACTCTAAAATATCTTTTCTTAAAACTCAATATCTGCAGTCTTCTTTCCCCTTGCCAATATGTGATCAACATTCTCCGCGAGATAATGTGTAATATTATATTTGGTAAGTTAGATATTACTATATTTTTGCTAAAAAGTAGTATACAGTTTGTTTGAAGAGGATTATTCTTTTTTACTTGATAGGCAGTTGATTATGGTAAACTATGGTTTCGAAAGCTGAATGTATTACAGAAGGATCTGGGATTTTGTTACATAACTTGGAATTCGTGCAAATTTGAAGATATTTTAGAGACAATTTCATTTGTTGAGGTTGAGAAGAAAACTAATTTTTTTAACATTAATATTATAAATGTGACAATTCTGGAGGCGCCACGTGACATCCATATACTTCGTATAAGAAGAGGATATGACAAAAAAAGAAGAATATTATAATTTGTAAAATCTTACAATGTGTAAGAAAGTATTTTTTCAACAATGCTCGATATTAACAGGTGATAAAGAAAGAATAGGAGTCACATATGCTACAGTATATGCAGGTTCTAAGACACATTTGGCAATATGAAGAGCATCTCACGTTCGATACCTCTCAATATATGCTTGCATAAATGGTGTGAAGATGTAAGCAAATATGCTTACAGTTAAAATAGATAATATGGGTTGCGTAAGTCTTTTCTGTAACCATTCGCTATGCGACATTATATTACAAGCTTAATAAAAAGAATAAAAATATACTCAATAAGCACCTTTCGATCAATAGAGAGTTAGAATATAATACTATTAGTTTTTAATAGAATTGAAATTAGTTTTAAATAAGAATTAGTCCTTAAAAAACTATTCATTATAATATTGTCTATAGACGCATAAAAAAAATGTGTATTAACGATAAAGATGCAATAAGTAGCGACCTACGATTAAAAATGATTCACAAACGGAAGTATTTTTCATTAAATTAATATCAGCAACTTGATATATAAATATCTAAACGTGTAAAATATTTATTTTTTTATACATTTTAAATATTTTAATCAATAAAAGTTTGACAAGAAAACCATTGTAGTAATTTTATTATGTTTATTTAATATTAAAAACAAATGGATCTCAATAATTTATTTAAAATTGTTTTATCGAGTTATACATTTGAATATTTTTAAAAATTTGAATTATGGTCGTTAAAATATGGTGACCGGATATGTATTTCTATCAAAATATTTTATTGCAAATAAAACAAACTTCTTAGCAAATAAAATTCTTTGAGTAATTTGAACCAATAGACTTTTTACTGCTTCAAGAAAAAAACTCACGATTTTATCTCCGTGTAAATAGAGATGATTTTTTTATGAATATATTATCAAGCGATAGATAGGAATGTACTAAAAATTCCTATACCAGTGTTAAATCGGTAATGGCCGTATATATTTTTTGATTAATTATTTGTTAGCACGCTATTTGATTATTTGGTTTGGATATTTTGACAATGATAATTTGATTTTACATTTTAAAATTTTGTGACACGGAATAAATATTAAGTTTCTAAGATTCCTCAAATATTTTAAGGCATTACTACTATCGTAGTTTTATGTTGATAACGTGTATTTATGATGAATTATTACCGAATTGAAGTCAGAGTAAAACATATCCGTAAATAAAAAATTCTAGTACATATGTTATTGATTGGTTAATGGTCTGCTAATAATTAATGCCACTGCTCGGTGTAAATTATTTATAAATTTAACACTTTCATTTGAATCGTTATTGGAGACCTGATTTTCGCTTTTCAGTTTCCATAAACTTTTTACAGTAGCTTTTATAATATATTCAATCAAATGTAACACAGTATTTTTGAACGATATTGTTTTAAAATCCTTGCTAAGCTTATTCAATTAAAATTAATTTAATTAAATAATGCTGTTTAATCTGAGTTATAGTACACTAATATTAAGCTAGAATTGGAAGAACGGTGACATGTATATTCATTTTTCAATTTAAATTAAAGTTGCGACTTTTAAAAACTCTACTTAGTAATTTTAGAAGCTTTTTGAAAAATAGATTTCAGTAATTAAAAGATGTATAAAAATATATCTCAAAAATTACACGATGATTGTTTCGGCCTATACTATTAAGATAATAATATAGAAACTGAGATAGAAGCTAACTTAGTATCACACAAACCTAAGTTAGAAATATAATTAATCTTTAGAAGCTTAGTTTTTCAAGTATAAGATCATTTTTTTGATATAGTAATATAAAACAATTGCTATGTTTTTACTAATTTTAATTCACAAACGCATAAACTATTATACCATTCAATTTCTTTATTTTGAATTTATATTTCTCCATCATGTTATATGAAATAATAACATCATTTTCAAAATTATCTGTTCGTGTGTTATTAACCTAACATTAAGCTGTAGTTTTATGAGTACAGTATTATAAATTAATGGAGCATAATATATTTGAAAATTACAGTCATATGTGTCAATCAAAATATGCCATAAAATTACAGATTATGCATGTACTAAATATCGAAAATTATATCAGTTCCCACGATGTGTGGCTATTTCATTTTGTTTAATCACATTACAACACTGATTCTCAAACATAATGGAAAGTTTTTTGAACTAAAATAATACTCTTACTTTGTGTTTTTAGCGAAAAACGAGTTCACGTCAAATTTTTCAAATTAATAAAACGAAATTTAGTAATTTAAATATACTTCCAATACTTATGTTTAAAATAATATTCACAATAAACTTGGAATAAATAGTATTTTGTCATTTAAGCATCTTCAAATTTCACATGAATTGTATATCATGTATGGTATATTTATGATATATGCGTACACAGTAAGCACAATGATCCGATTAATCTAGCGGTTATATGTTATTCATTCGTCATCTAAAGAAATGTCCATTTATATCTAGTATCCGTTGTCGTGTTGATAAGCCTAAATCGTCAAGTAACGTGGGTTACGGCGTCAAGCTTGGTAATTAAATGAATAAAAAAAGCATAGAAATATGTACCAATATCAGGCTCAATTATCGTTTGCCAATACTCGTGAAAAATAAATCTTCTAGGAGGAGATTAGTACCAAATATACCTATTTTTTATTATCAATATAAACGGTTTGTTGATTTTACCGTTGCCGGCGTTAATTGTGGCTTTGATTTATTAACATGCAGTTAATTCAGCTGATTATAAATGATTTTACTCAATACGTAATGGAATTTTAAATTATTATAATTTGCATCAATCAGCATCACAATGTGATATGGTGAACAGATATGGGATGAAAAAAATATTAACACAGATTGAGAAACACAAATTTAAGAGGTGACCACAAGTCGGCTTAAATCAATCGGCCACTTTCCCTCTATCAATTGCATCTGAAATTGTGCGATAATTTAGCATTATGATTGAAAACGCAGAATCAATATGTCACACTCGCGTCGGCAGAAAACGTTTGAGCAGTGACGCCTCGGGGTATTTCGTAGGATTATGTAATAGAAAATAAAAAGGCAAAATTAAAGTTGATTCCTTATATGAATTTTCTGTGTTTAATTTCTACACACTTAGTATATCACAAGCTTATTCTTGGGTTATTAATATTAAATCTCAGGACATTATCGGGGAATAAAAAACATCATTTATTGACAACAGAGCTCCGGGATACGCCTGTTTCATACCGGCTATAAGAATGGGGTGGGTAAATAAAAAGAGAGAGATTTTTTTAATGCTTATTAATTCGGCGTAAAACTTTTATTTTACAGTCGAAAATCCTATATGTGATGCAAATAATACTAAGGGTTTGTTTTATTTAATATTTTTTTAGAAGTTTTTCAAATATGAAATGATTTTCAATTTATAAATAATTTTCATCTAGCAATTAAAATATTTTTTCTTAAAATAAGCCGTAGTTTTTACACTGCCTTTATATTATATTATGTTTTACATATATATTATTAATATTTCATTTTCTACACTACTAAATTTTTCCATCATGTATTCACTCCATGAACAAATTTCTTATATATCTGCGAACAGATTTTTTTTGCCTCCAACAGTTCTCATTGTATGTCTTCAAATTAATATACTTCGTAATTTTACAATATATCAAATTTTTTGTATGCCTAATACAAATTTAATTAATTTTTAAATTCTAAATTAATCTATCCATGTCCATTTGAGTATTTTTGAAGCGCCACTGTAAAATATTGGACACACGATGCTTATATATGCACCTCATCTTTGCGAAATGGATTTGTTATTTATTAGGGGTTAATGGGGCATAATGGTGAGGTAAGAGGTAATCAATTGGCGATCTGGCATTTAACGTCACTCATTTACCTGCAGGAGTATTCAATAATGCACTTGAATCAGGTGCAGTGAATAAGCTACACAAAAATCAAATCACATTCTTAAGCGCGCTTTCGTTTACTATGAATTTTGAGTGCATATCAACCTAATTGAGTAATGTATACTTACTCCCGAGACATTTCCGTAAAAAAATGTATTGATTCTCAATATCAGACATTTTTTTTTTTAATATGCGCTAGGACGGTGCGGATAGATGGAGGGTATATTTAATATCATGAGTTTGTGCAAAACCAAATTTAATTAAATAGTCTATTTTTTAATCAACCCAATACACTGGTAAA
This sequence comes from Rhyacophila evoluta, assembly GCA_022683975.1. Taxonomy (NCBI): domain Eukaryota; kingdom Metazoa; phylum Arthropoda; class Insecta; order Trichoptera; family Rhyacophilidae; genus Rhyacophila; species Rhyacophila evoluta. The sequence goes on along the minus strand of JAGVSQ010001071.1, from coordinate 25,706 downwards.
AATATTTAAAATGACACTTTGATTTGTATTACTTATGCTTAATTTTGTATCGAGAAGGTATGAATAGTATACTAAAAATTACGATGTATTATGAATTCACCTGCCGAAAATGGAAAAAACGTAATTATAGTTTATGATGAAGTTAGTAAAATGAATATTTTTTTCCTCAGTTTTTTGACGGCTAAATTAAATTGTATATTTTTTTAAGCATTGTACAGTTATACCAAATGGTAAACTAAGCGTACTTTGGTGCTGGGGATTGCTAGCTTTAATCTTTTGCGAGCATTATGAAATTGTCAACTAACCAACATTAAAAAATGAAAAAGAGTTTATACAATGAAGATTCATGTGCTCCATTTTCAAATCATACACAATAAAAATATAATTGAATATTTATTTATTTGATACATGTTGTAATATTGCAAATTATCAGTTTAACACATTAACAACACGATATACATATGGTTATAACGAAAATATTAAAAACATATTGGAATATAAATAAATAAATAAAGAATTAAAAATATATATACACAGAAGGAAAAAGAGAGTTTCTACTTAGTAAGCTAGACAGGCCCTATCCTGATAATGTATATAATAGCATCCATCTAAGCTCGCTCTCACCTACGTGGAAGATATCAATATCCGAGGCAATCTAGTTAAATATCACCATTGCTCTCCGCATTGGCATGATTACTGGCAGGGTAGTCCTGCATTTAGAAATGAAAAACAGCTGATGTTCTTGATTTCTTAGGTAGTTATAAGGTGCATACATACCAATATTAGCCAGAGCGGCAGAGTTATCAATAAGATCACGTATGAGTCGAAAAAAATGCGTCGCCAAATACATATTCCACCCCAAATTTAAGCTACAGTAAGAAAGCATGCTTAAAATGAAAGCAGTTGTATAAAACCAAAGATAGTATCCATACACCCACAGGTACAGAGGTCTCAGAAATTTCTTCTGAACCCTCTCCACCATGAGGTCGTATTTCAACTAATTCGGATATGATAGAAGTTGTAGCATTTTTGCTGCTGTAAAGCACGCGCTTGAAGGACGATGCCAAGTCCCACTCTAGACTACATAATTGTAAAGATAACGAAAAAAATTGTTTTGTAATAGCAACACACATAGAAATAAATGTATATTAATTAAATAGTTCGTTGTAGTCGGCAGTATATAAGAAATTCTGTAATAATATTTCGTTAGTACAATAATAAACAACATGCTGTTGCTTTGTTAACATCAGATACTGACTGCACTCAGTCATTTGACATTGTCCATCGTTCACACCCTTTCGCTTCGTTTGTATCTAACTAAGAAATAATACAAAATTATCGCTATGTTTATGAACTTTTGATCACAACACGAGATTGTTGTATGATTATGGAATGTAATTTGTGATAAATAGTTCTAACCAAGTTGTCATACATTATGTAATTTATTACAAGTAATAGATGTTTTACTATTGAAAATAACGAATAATTATTAAAGATATTCACAGAATTATCCTATTATTTAACTATAACTGACCAAGTAAATAAGTTTTTGTGTTTGTGAATTACTTAGCAACATATTTTTCGAAGTTAATTTCCATAGTAACATAAAAAATAACCAAAATATACACAACAGATGGGTTCAGTGACTTACTGGATCCTAGTAGTCAGGAGATATTTGTGTATAGATGTATATTTTCGATATGTATTGAATCAAAAATGTAAAAAAAACAAACATTTTCAGTCGTTAACCGCACACAACACAACTTCGAACAAGACAACTCCACACGGAAAATACTAAATTTACTCAATTATAGTATACGTAGATTTACATACTATATATTTAATAGAGAATATTTTTTTACAAAAATAAGAAAATGTGAAGTTAAATAAATACCAGACGAACAATCTTATGGCCGATAATTCAAGCACGTTTTTCTAGTATTGCAGTTAAATAGTTGTCTCCCTGAAAGTGCAGAGGTTAACATGCGTCCTTAGCAATCCGGGGAATATATCTCAGATTTCCACATCAAGCGAATTTTAAAAATTCTGAATGTGTAGGACTTGATTTCCATTGGGTTAAACAATTATCTGACAAGTAAAAATCTCGTGAAAAAATAATTTGTCAAGATATGTTTTTTTCATTTTGGAGTCTCATATACTCCATTTTTGGATAAGACATAAATTCACACTGAATAGATAGATCTATACAAAATAGTCAAAGAAGGAATATTCTAAGATTTTTTCTGAAATCAGTCGAAATGGCTAGTATGTAACAGAAGTACTTTTACTATAAGGCCACATATTCATATAACTATGTAGTGGAAACATATACATTTATTAGTATTCTAGATTTAAATTCACGAATAAGATTACAAAGTAAAAATAGCCGATTTGTTTTAGTAAAATTAATTCTTAATAAAAATAGATCCATCATTCCGATTATGGTCATTCTTTGATATGTATTGACAATAAACTTAACATGTGAGACGCAGTATTCGCAATAAACAGCTAATAGAAAGCAAATTTATTCGAGAAATATCTTCATTAGCCGAGGCAAATAAGGTTGTGTGACCGGGCATATAAAAACGTTCAACAAGTGTTAATTAATAATAAAAAGATAAATATAACATAGCCATAAGGCACGAGGGCCTTTAACCGAGTCTTGAAACGCGGCTGTTGTAAATCTGGTATCCGTAAAAGAAGAAATACCATTCATTATACAACCTTATTAAACTTGATATATTGTATGTGCTGGGAACAAAATTTCGACGTTCCTTCACCAACGTGTTTGGTCATTTTATTTACAATGCTATAAACAAATTTTACATCCCAATTCCAATTGATTTACACGTGCTAAATTAGGTGATTTGTGATAATTTATATAACTTCCTGTAACATAACTAAAAGAGTGTACTCAAGTCGAATGTGGGCTTATTATAATATAAAGTTATTCGTGCAATATATTTAATCTTAATTGTTTAGCACTGTAAATAATCCCAGATGTTTAATGCTTGACATTGACTACAAACACATCTTTACTATTTTTTTTCTTATAGCATTAAAAAGACGGCTGAGTTTTATGTTAGGATCTATACACATTCTCTTTTCCTTAACGATAACCTCTACAATAATTTCTTGAAAAAAATCGTACAATTTTATTATAATAAATAAATTATGAAATTAACAAAAAATATACAAGGCCTCTTTTGACATAATTTACATTTTCTACCTCTATTATTAGTATCGTTATTAATACTAATACATGTAGAAATTCTAGAATTAATCATTGAAAAAATGGTACTAAATTATAGAGATACGTATTTTTTATTTATTTCATTTCATAATTATTAGAATTTTATGTTTGTGTGACATTGCAGTTGCAGTGATTGTCGACTGCTAAACAAGTGAGCTTTAGTGTCAAATGTAGAATATTTAAATTTTGTAGTTATTTAGAGATATTAATAATTCAAAAATGTAGGACCAGTTGCCTAATGAGTTCAAAAATTGGCTGACAATGGAGTCTTAAACAAAAAAAAACTTGAAGAGATTGTGTAAATTCAAAGAAATGCATATGTAGTAGATGAGATCGTAAAGTTGGTAAGTGCAGACGCGTTGATATTAAAGGTAGCAAGTTGTATGTGGGACTACATAAAAAAAAAACTTTTTCAACGATTTTTTTAACCGACCCAACGATAAATAGCCATCAGGTACAGACAGATTGTTAATACCTACCATAGCAAAAATCCAATTGAAACTAATAAGTCATACCACTATTAAATCTGCCTTTCAATTACTGATAAATCATCTTAGTTTTTAGGAAATCGGTTGTACTTTACTTAGCTTAAGTTATAATGTGCATTTTATTTCAATGACACGTGTTTCGCATAATTTAAATAAAATCTACCATATGTGCTATTTGACAATAATAAAATATAATATTTGGTAAATGTAAACCACAGTAATACAATAATAAAAAAATATTTTGGTTTGTTTCAAAAACTTTTAGCGATAAGTGTACGGTCATTCTGAAAACAAAACCAAGCACAGCCGCGAGTTATGTTTTAATAATGTACAGTGAGAAGTATTGGAAATTCGAATATGTCTCCCCGACTCATCGTGGTAAATAATTATCAATAATAAGAATATATTTCAAGTGTATAAGCCACGAGGTTTTGTATAACATCACTTATGAAAATAAGTCATCTCGCTCGACTGGGCTTAATTATTTTTACGAGCTCGAAAATCATTTATACTTAGCAATTACGATATCTTAAAGAATTTATACAGATACATCTCATATAAATATAGTAGAGTTATACACAATAAAAAAATGTATATTATCAAATATATTTTTTTTATACCTTGTTCATGTAGTTCAGCATATAGATATCCGCAATGTGAAGACGTCTTGACAAATTATTTTTCACGGAAATTGTTTGTCAGACAATTATTCAACCCAATCGGCATCCAGTCCTGCATTTTTCGGATTTTTTAAATCCGACAGATGGTGATTCGAACCCGCAATCCCCGGATCGCAAGGCGCGCACGCCACCAACTTCACTACCGGGGAGACAATCATACAATTATATTTTAATATTCATAGCAGTGCTAATATTATTTTATTGTCTAAGCTAACATTTTTAAAGAGCTTCACTACTGAACTTTAGAAAGTTTTAATAAAACTGTTACTGATACACTAATCAGAATCAGAAGCCTTGACGATGAGTATCACACATTATACTTGGAAGAAGAACAAGTAATTAAGAGGAAGAACAAAATGAATACTTTCATATGATATTTAATTATTTTATGAGATATGTGTTTTTTTAACGTGGAATTATCAAGTGGAGCAAGTTTCCATAGTGTAAAAACGTCTTGGTAGATGTGAGATTCAAGCCCGCGATCTCCGGCACCGAAACGCGTAAGTTTATCAGTCGACTACCGAGAAGGCATTTTATTTTAAAAAGCTATCCTTGTTCAAAGAGCTTTGATCATCAAATAGCATATTTGATCATTTAAATGCAAAGATGTGGTGGTTGCCGAGACGTAATAATTAGAAACATGGACGATAGCAACACTTATTCTATTTAAAGCGAAAGAATATTTAACTGTGTGAATTTCGTCTGAAATTTTAAATTGACAGCTTTGCTTTGATATATGACTGCTAACATAATATAAGAATTAGAAACATGAATGGTGAAGATCATTTTTTGTGAGTGTAAAAAGAAGAAACAATAGATTTGAAAATTCTTTTTATATCTTTAACCATATTTTTTTTAATATGTAATATGTATCGTAAGTGGTAGATATTTAAACAAAACATTAGCATGGGTATTTACGTGTTAGTATTTATTGTATATGTAAAATAATTTAATTGCAATGAACACATTGTATGAGAACGATTAAATATAATCTCTTGTGACATATTGCAGCAATTTGTTTCCCGTTTCAGCGTTCAAAGTGATTCTTTTTTATTATGGGCCTTTTCAGCGAGCATTGAGGTGTAAATTGGATTTTTGATTGACCACTCACTGCTTCGACCGCTGGGGATTAATGAGTACCGGTTTCGTTTAACTGCGTACTATTTATCACGGGAGTAATTAAAAATCTATGCATGGATTAACGTCTTTTTTGTCATTTACGTATTCTACCTCGACATGAATATATGATTCAACTTATTGAAGATATAAAAGCGTCGCAAGTATTGAATTATGAAAGCCAATACATGATAAATCAGTTAATACACACCTTTTAAAATATACGATAAAAAGCCAGATGTGACTAAATAAATGAGTTTTTATTGCGTTGATGGCCTAGGTAGCAAACGCAGAAGCTACAGTATTAAATCATATACATATTGGCATAAAATAAATAATATCTGCAAGTCTAAGTTAAATACATGACGACTAACGCCATTGGTTGATGATACATAACTTAGATAGTTTGATATACTTAAAATAGTTTGCAGGGATTGTTGAGATCTAATAATTTTTATTGGGAACGGATTGGATATAGTAGTTAATTTTGGAATATAAGACAACTTTGTAGTACAATATATATTTTAGGTTCAATACAAATTTAACCTTATTTCGCTATATAATAAATACCATGACATTTGCAAAACATAAAGATTTGTACTACGTGAAGTAAGTTTCATCGAATTCGCTGAACGATATGCACACATTAGAATGCATCGCATTAATTGCATACATACTTAATCTGGATGCAAATACGTACAAAGAATGTATATTAATATATATTGACATTTAGGGCTAAATACTAGCCAAATAACGCAAAAGTCTGTTCGTTATTGAAGATCGGTCATTGAAATTGGTACGAAATTGGTAAAAGCTCGAGTGTCACAAAACCGTTGCCAACTTTATTCACACAATTTTCTACGATACTATCGTTCAATTCAAACAAGTTTGATATCGTCATATAGATCAAGGTTGGAAATTTGTAGATATGATATTTTGGATTTTAGACCCTTAAAGACCGTTGAAAAGATGGCATTGATTATTTATAAAGTATTGCAAATTTTTGAAATCTCACCCTCCTCATGCGCTAAAAATTTATTTTTTATTTTATTTTTATATCTCACGTATGTCATTCAAAAATATCGCGCATTCAGATAGCAATATAATATCTACGTCCACGCATAATTCCTGCCTGCTTTACTTTTATTGCATTGATTTTCACCAGTTTTGCCGCCCCTTAGACGACGCCGACTGTGCTAAATAACGCGCCACGGCCCTGACTGATGAGATCCATATGATGGTCTTAAAGCTCAGACGTGGGAACTAAGTAAGTTAAATATATTTTAGCTAACCTAAAAAAATATTCGGATGTTTAAATGTAATAGTTTTAAGTTTGTGGTCCTGTGTGCACCTCAGAATACATTATTCGACCGCTAGATGACAACACAATCCACGACCTGCGCAGCACCGTGAAAATAATCTCCTGCGCAGATCAGCACGCGTTACGAGAACGCTCTTAAATGCCATCTTCCGCTCTAACTACCTCTCTGCTCGCTATTTATTGCTTTAGATATGAACCATGCTGCGGCCATAGTTGAAGCGATATGCAAATCTGGCTTCCGTGAAAGAGATCGCCGCTTTATATAGAGTAAGTGTGAAAATGGCCTCGCGTAATTTCAATGCGAAAATATAATTATCGGAGAAATCATTCGGTCTATTTTGGTCATTCGCACCTTTAATGTACATTCTAACAAAATTGTGTAATATTTCTATCCTTTTAACTACATTTGACAGTACAATTCAACTTTCCAACTACGAAACAAACTACCGGCTAAATAAGTGTAAATTTACTCCGCATTAAAACTGTACCTGCATAAAGTTATTATATCAAATGAGTTCATCTAAAATATGAATTTAAATAAACTTATTACGACTAATCCGATACGTGTAAAGTGCATTATTCATTTTATTTTACTATGCCCGTTCCGAAAATGAAGCATATGGACGATTGCGAAAATAATTGCCATAAGCTTATATATGGGTTACCATACTACCTAATGTGCTCACCTGCCCCGTCCTTTCACTTGGTCTTAATCAAGTGTACCTTGGAGCTCTGATATCGAGAAGCGATCTACTTTATTCGACGGGAATGTTTCTGGAGTAAATATAAATTACCCAAGACTAAGGTTGCCACGCACTTAAGTGCGCTGAAATTAAAAGAAATATAATCATGATATATAGATATATATAAATATAATATATATGGGTTATATACATTTTCGTATTTTCGAAACCATATTTTAACAGATTTTTAAAAGTCAGTCAGCAATTTACTAAACCCAAAAAATTCTGCAGCTGTGGGATTCGAACTCGTAATCACCGGCTATGAAGCGCGCACATTAACAGCCTGGGTAAAGGGGAGACAGTCAAAATATAAGTGTATATATTTATAATATAAATGTTATCATGGCTGCTCTGGTAGATGCAGAGCGTATCGATATTCACAATGTGAAGATTTATCTCGCCAATTTTTTTCGGTGGGAATTGGATGTCAGCAAATTAATTAACTTAATTGGCATCTACGCTCGATATTCACTTATACATTAAAACACATATAACATAAGTACAACCAATGAACCAATCGACGTCAAGGTATTTATTACCATGAATTTACCAACTCGGCTGATATAAGTATAAATATTTGTAAATATTATATTAATCGCTTGAATCATACAAGTATAAATAGTATTTAATACCGATAATACTCCATCGATATACCCATTAAGAATATCGTATAAGAGTATAAAAATGATACTCTTACTTTATTTCTTTAATCTTCCTTTTATGGAATATTATTGTATGCCTCTTTTCCTTTCATATCTGCTCCGAAGTGAAGAATTTGGATAGTAAAATACGTCTCGTAGTGTTACAGATATACAAGATTTATCAAAAATAGCATGTCTAGTTAAATAAACTAAAATTTGTCAAATATGTATATTATTTGAAAAACTGGATAAAAGTAAAATAAACCGACTAAAAATGCGATAACATGAAGACCGGCTTGACTTATCACAAAATAAGTAAAAATTTCACGAATATTATCAAGCTTGGGTAACGACGATATTAAATTACTAACTCCATATAAAAATTTTATACAATTGTACGAATATTTTTTGAAATAGAATGCAACATTTTGTTTTCAGATGTATAAAAAAATATATAAAAAATAACTTTTCTACTCGCTGTAGATAATAATCAGCAACATAGAGCTTAAAGCTAAGGTAAGGCAATTGATTACTATATATCTAGACAATTAAGAAGTATCCATATATTGAGTGACCAAAAGCTATTTACGATGGTCATACTAACTTTTAAAAAGTTAAGCAACAGTAGGTATATATATTATACGAGTAATAGACTTGTCCCGTTAGTTTAAGCTTTGCATGATACATAACCCTTCACAGAGGCTGGGAATATATCTGAAAAAGTAAGTATGGTGCTTAAATTTTAAAAGATATAAAAAAGCATGAATATATTTTGAGTAAATATACTCGTAAAGGACAGTTGATTCTATCAACTTGTATATTTGAAAAAAATTAAAACAAATTGAACGTGGGGAATATTTTAAATAATGACTTTAAGGGGTAACAGAAAACTGTATACAGCATTGATTAATAAAAACCTTATAATATGATCGATTTATAACACTAAAACTATTCATGATAATATAAGATAAACGCAAGAACAAAAATTTAAAAGTAAAAATGCATCAAATTTCTTGGATGAGAATAGTTTTAAATTTAAAAGTTTTTAAAATTTTATTCACTTTGATTTTAGTAAATATCTAAGCGTGAATTCAGGAATTTGTAAGTTTTTATTTTTTTATATTTTGTAAAGTTTTCCATTACTGGTGAGAAGATATTTTTTTAACACACTCACTGACAGGTAATATTCATAAGTAGGGAATAGTCGCAAGGGTTTCAAGATTTTGTATGTTAATAATTATACTCAGTTTAGTTTTTAATGAAAATAAAACTTAAGCAGTAACGATTTAAGAAGGAAACACATTTTTCTCTACTCAATGGAGACAGCTTTACCAAATACTGACGGCTTATTGTCGAGACAATCTGTGATAAAAGAGCGGAACAGGAAACCTTTAGCTTTCATGAAAACCATGTCGAAAAGTTGCTACTAGTTATGATGCGTACTGCAGACGCTTTTAGAGAGTCTCAATTCTGCTTGTCTTTTCTTCCGACAGGGAAAATTATGATTTTTTAGAAGACCACCAGGCAGTATCTATCTGAGGTGCTGGCATAATACGAATACGCTCACGACACAGCAATACCACGTATCCCATACTGAATAAATTTTACAGATGATAAAAACATTCTTTAATCACATTACACATTTTTTTATATAAATAAAATATGGAAAATTATCTAATATTTTTAAATATTGAAATAAAAAGCGAAATTTGATTTAAAAATATTGATCAATTTTTTTGTGGTATACAAGGTATTGTTTTGTTATTACCGATTATGTTTCACGTATAAAACGGATGTAGAAAAAGAAGTAAAAAATTAAAATTAAGTCTTCTCATTATAAAGATGCATGTGTTTCTAGATCGATTGTAAAATTAATACAATTAGTTATTATAGTCTTAATGATAATATAATATATTTTTAACGGGTGAGTTTATCAAACGATGTAATGTAGAAACAGGTATTAAAATAGCCTGTCGTATATTTTTCACAATATAGAGTACAAAATAAATAAGTAAAAATATTCTAAATTCATAAAAAAATGATTTTTTTATCCCAGCACCCCTATAGCTATAGTAGGCATCATGCGAATAGGCTGGCAGTACGCACGCGCGAATCTCCGACCCGATAATGTTGCTTGTATTTGTATTCAATGCACGCGGACTAATATGGCGCGAGAAATATTGACAGGCTGTTATTTATTTCGCTGCTAGTGCAATTTCTTCGGAACGCTTGTTGCTTGTGCGCTTGCACCATTCTTCCATCCCATACAAACGGCCTCTTAGGCTATAGACTCGAATTGGTGCCAGGACATTCAATACGTTTATCGTCGTCCCAAACAATAGTAGGATATCTTAAAAAACTTGTTCTGAGATATTAGCTGGACCAATATACATATTTAATGACATCACAGCAGTATTCATCTACATTTCTTAGTTATATACATATTTTTACAATACTAGTATCAGTTACTAGTGTAAATCTCGAAAACGTCCAATCAACAGTGAATAGTTTTTTTATAGGGCATAATTACGATAACTACGATATCTCCCCGGTTGGCGTAGTTAGTAGCGTGCGCGTCTAGTGATTCGGAGAATGCGGGTTTGATTTCTCATCCGATTCTTACGGCTTTGTCCACGATACACTCTAATCTCCTTGTCAAAAATCAGTGTCGAGCTTTACTGTGAGGTTTTGATGTGTTTGAAGGACAGTATTCACTTTAAATGTCTTGACTCGTGAAAAAATAATTGATTTCTTCATCATGACAACGTACTCACACTTATATTACCAGTTTCTTATCAATTTCCGAATATTAGAGTAATTTCGATTTGCGCTAGAATTTACCATGAGTAAGATTGTAATTTATTATTAATAGAATTGTATCATGGATGCAATTCAAAGCACCTGGTTAAATAAATGTTATTTATTAAAAATACAAACAAATAATTACTTTCAGCATAATTTTCTATTCCAAAAATAGAAATATTTATTATATTTGGACTGCTATGAATAAAAAAAACATAAAATAAATATGTATATATATTCAAACACTGGAGTGGTAAGGCTCACTCTGGACTTAGTATGTGCTTTCAACTGCGAAGCTTTTAACAATGAGCTTTCGCATCGCATTAATCATTCTTGCCATTACCCCAACTGATTCTGCTGTCACTGTTTTGAGCGCTGGTCTTGTCCGCGGAAGAAATATCGAACTCATAAAGAGCCTCCGATAACTGTTAAGTGTTTTCATAGTTGTTTTATGAATCTTGATACTGCGAACTATTGTTTAGCATTGGACGTTATTTATTATCTGCCGTCTTCTTATACAATAATTTTAGAATTAATTTATACTCTCCAGTGCGCATTTTAATGGATTCTAATTTAAAAGTAATATAGCACAATTATTTGCGATGCAAAATTTGCATTTATTTAGTCTATATATTTAAACGATTTAAAGGATCATTAATTCCATATTATTGTAAACACATTGTAAAACATTGAGATTAAGTTTTCAATGCATACAATTGATTATTTGTCAAAATTATCAAGAATATTTAACTCTTTATGAAATACAGAAAATATTGGAAAAAAATGAAAACAAACCCAACAAATACACAATTTTAATATCGACTTTATTTATGATGAATATAGAATTGGATAGCTTTTAAAGATTTTAAAGATGTGATGGTTTAGAATAAAAAGATATAAAAACGTATGACATAGAATTGTTAAGCCTTAATATTTTTTTTCAGTGGATAAAGGGTTGTTTAATTCACCATTATTTATTATAACTGATTAACCTGTAAAACCTTATTATGAATTATAAAAAATAACCATTTGTTGCTCTTCTATTATGTACCAAGTGAACATATTTTTTTAAATTAATTAATCTTCATTGATATTCTTTCATTGTTCCTTATATATTAAAGTACCTAATAACGTCGAATCAAAAAACTTGAAATACTTCATTTATTTTTTCTTTAAAGATTTTCTCACTGATAGATTTAAACGCTGAACATTATTGTAGCTAAAAATGCAGACTTTCAATAAAATTTAAACATCAATGACTTTCAAGAAAAGTAGAGAACATAGTAATTTTATTTTATTCAGAGATCTAAAAAAAGCCAAACATTTCAATGAACGCAGCATTTTAAATACTAAATACCAATTCACTCAAAACGAACAATATTTTTTTTAAATTTTAATTTTAGGCTGTAATATTCTATATGACTTCTAAATATGCAATATAAAAAAGTTATTTTGCCTTTTTACTGTTACCCAAAAACATTGGCGTCGAAACAACCAAACTAAGTAAGACAAAACTAAAACACCACTTCAATAACTCAAGAGTATCTTGTTCGCAAACACCTTACAAAAAACAATAACGATTATATTGTGATTCTGTTTTAAGATCATGTCGATGATGCCCCATGGAATTCGAGTGCATCCTTTCAGCTCACCACAGTAATATTTTACTGTATCATTTAGATGAATAATAATGGTAACTTTATTATACTTTACTGAAACTTTATTGTTTGATATTTTTTGAATATTGATGGTTTTTTTTTAGACAATCGATCAAATATTTTTTTTTAATAAAAAGCTTCCGATATAATTATATTACAGTACATAAATATAAAATTTATAAAGGAAAAGGGACGTAATCCACACACGATGGTTTTACAGGGGGCACAAAAAGCGTATAATTAATGATTTTAGGCAAATATCAAAGTACTAAATAGACACAAATTTGAAGTATACGATTACTAAAATAAGTGTTTTATTTACCCAATCTGACAATAAAATTATTCAAGAAAAACCAATAGTAGTCCTTTTTTTATCAAAAATTAAAAGCTAAATTTAGATACTAATTTGGAATGTACAACTTACATCTAAGTTATATTCGTATAGACGCTTTTTGTGTGCATATTTTTTAAGGTTCTTCATTCCTGAAATCATGGATGTAGACATTGTAGACCCTCAACACAATATCGAAGAAAAATAGTTAGACTCTTCTATTATAATAATTTTCTTTATATTATTCTTTACAAAAGTATTTTGATTCACGAGTACGTTAAAAGAACTACAGGGTAAAACATGCAAAAAAGGTAAATTAACAACAAGCCTAGGTGAAAGTTAAGTTTATTGAATTATTAAATAATACATATAAAAGGAAACTACCCCACATCATGACATTGCAACAAAGCATATGATAGTAATATCACTATGTCCTGTCTGAGTCCAAACATCGATCCTAAATCAGGAACTCTATGGGGGTCCAAGACACGTGCTAAATAAACAATGCGGTCTTCATTGAATAATCCAAGAACAAAATTTTCTATCATATCCGTTTCACAGGGGGTACGCAATGGGAGAGTTTATATTTGTGCACCATCAGTTATTAACCATTTCAAGAAAAAATACACTTGTATAATTATTATAATATAAAAATCTCTCGAAGTCTTTCACCGCCCATAGATTAAAAACAGTTTTTATAAATTTACTCAATATTCGTTTAGAATGCTATAATTCCACCAGTTGGAATAAAAGTGAGGTAATTTTGAGTTTTTGTAGAAGACCCTACAGTTTGGAGAATCTTGATTTATTTTTTTAAGCAGATCATAATTTTTTTATAAAAAAAGATAACTATCTTTATATCGACGTATATTACTCTTAGCTTTTTTGGTTTTGAAAATTCAAATAGTTTAATATGGGTTTTAAATTAACATCTAACAACTCTTGATGAAAATAAATCGCGATATTATAAGCTTTTATTTATGATATAATCACGTAATATAATAGTTAACATATCAACAGTATATAAGAACGAAATAAAAAAATAGTAAATCTGTTTTCTTTAAATCACAGAAATATTGTCAAAGTAATCTATACAAAATAAATCAATAGTATTTATTATGTTTTATATTATACTGTTCATATGTTTCATCTGTTAATATTTTAACATTAATGTACGCTTGATCATATTAGCATAATGCAAATATCGTTTTAGGAATCCTTTCAAATGCAATCAATTGAAATTAATAACAAATTGTAATCTTAGCATATAAATAATTATGCACTTAAATAAACGATCAAAATCAATCAGAGGATAAATGTTTTATTAAAAATAATTAATATAGATCTATATCATATGTTAGCATAAGATTTATTTTCATAAAGTTGTAATTGAACACTTAACAGGTTATTATATCACGTTAGTACCTTACTTTAAAAGTGGAAACTCATGAATAAAGAAAAACTGAATACCTTCCCAGATTCACTAGAGAATTGAGAGATTTCAGCACATATAACCACCCAAACAAAACCTGGCTTCAATTACGCAGTGAGTGAGAAAAGTCCCACACCAGACCACATGGAAAATATCTCTCCTAATATATATCTGCCATACTCGAATCGTACAGCAAAATCATTTAAATTTAACAAAAATTTATCATGTTTTATCAATACCCCCAACATTCTTACACTTGTGGAATTTAAAAATTCCTCTTTTATTAGGTATTATGTCAAAAATATTTTAAATAAAAAAGGGAACATTCGTAGGCAAAGGTAAACTATTTGATCAAACCCATACCCACGTATCAGAAGCACACTGTCGTTGTTATATGATTATTGTTTGTTCAGTTATTGATATAAATGTATTACTTTCTTTAAATTTATAACATTAACATATATATTAAGCCATCGATATGTAGTTTAACTATCCAAATATAATATTATTGCATTCAATTTTTATCAGCAAACAATAGAAACAGCTGAAGATGGCCTAAAAATTATCGTGGAACGTCCACGACTCAAATAGTATTGGAATTCGCCCGGACTCATAAACAGAAAACTCAAATTATATCCACACACATGACACGAGCAATAAAACAGTTTGTCATTGACATTTATTTCCTATGCAACGGAGAACTAATTTCTTTTAACACCCACCGCCCACACCTCTTGCGGCACCGCTGGAATAGCATTATACCAACACCACACACCCACAAAAAATATTACTACATATTCCGTACCATAATACTTTTTTACTTCAACAAAACAGTCTTTAATAGACGCTATTGAAACATATTTTTAAAATAAGTTGCACAAAAAAGTTTTTTATGTATTTTAAAATGTTACTAATTTTTTATGATTTTTTTCATATTTTTTTGTAGATGTAGATTTCACGATGGATGCATAAATGAGTGGAATCATTAAATGAAGCGTTATCTATTTCCAGCCATCTGTTCTCGTATGATACATTAAAAAGGGAATGTATTGTAATCAGTCATTCAAGAAAGATAATGCAAATCCCTTAGCTGCATTTGTCAAGCAACGATGTTGATAAATAATGGTAATTCAAAGTTTCCTGTTCTTTCTATAATATATAATAAGAAAAAATGTTATTGTCTAATGTCATGTATATCATGAACCATCGCTGACTCGATAAGTTTATCTTAAATAATTGTTCATTATTTTTTTAAGCCGCTATATTACAAGACGTCGTTGTGAATTTCTCTCTGTATGAATTTTGGCGCTGGAGGTCGTGTATTCAAAGATGCATTACTGTATGCCCAGTGGTTTGAGCAGTTGTCTGGCAATCAGTTCTAATTAAATAGTATAGTAAGATTAAATATTTTCAGATATATGAATATAATAGAATAATCCTTAAAAAAAGAATCACTTCAAAATTTACTAAATATGATTCACTTCAATGCTATAGACTACCTAGATAAATACATTAAACAATATGATAAGTATAATATTAAGTTGCATGATGTTTATATGGGTGTATGTTTTTGATTCGACCCTGTGAAAAATGACGGTACGGATTTAGGCTGTATTTGTATCTAAAACCATATCTATGATCCTTTACGATTGTAAGCCATTCTAAAAATTTACTAACTTGATTTTTGAACGATTAAAAAATGTATTTATTTAATACTGTCTAATGAAAACCTATATTAGAATATTAAAATTCTATGCAGTGTAACGAATAATCTTAAAAACTACTAACACATTATTTATCTGCAATCTAAGAGTTCTCGTAAGATAAATCTGCTTTCATTTATAAGCAAGACCTTATTGTAATAATAACAGTATAGTATTCAAAAGCTCTAGTTATTTTCGTAATAGCAAGTGCATGTAAATCCACGTGCAGTATATAAGAAAATTCTTGCATAGTAAAATCGTGACTGCTGGGTTAGCCTAGTGATTGTATATATTGAAAACTAAACGTATACAATATTGCATGAAATCATTTCTCAAATAAAAATAAACATAAAATTCATTGACGTATTTTAATATAGCTCATAAATTTATATTTAACATTTGTTTTTACATAAACATTTCATAAATATAATATCATCAGAATGATTATTTCTCGTTCACCAGTGTAAGGATAAAAATATTGCCTTTTTTCTTTTAGACAATGTTGACTTTTATAATTATAACCTTTTTATAACAAGTCAATAAAAATTACGGTAAGGTTTTCATTTAACATAATTATGATTTTCATGGGATATTTTTATACAAATAACGAGGTCTTCTAAATGTGTTCACTTTCTGCCCTCGCTGTCTTTACACCTGATGTCAATCAGGCTTATCCCAGACTTCTAACATCGAAAAATGATTTACTCCATTTGACGGGAATGTTCCAAAAGTAAACACTCATTATTTGAGTAGAAATCAAATAAGGTGAAGTTAAAAAAATATCTTATCCAGTTACATAAAAAAAAACACATCACGCTCGCTATCTGAGACCGTTTTTTTAATCTATGAAATACGCCTCTATGGCAACCAAGTCGGATGATCCGATGAGTCCAACAGCTGGTTGGACCGACTTGATTAATTATTTTTCACGTACTATAGCTATTTTTGACCATTCCCACAGTATGTGATTAGCATTCTATTCAAGGCAACTATGAGGATACTTTACTAAAATTACATAAAATATCTATTATTAACAATACAGCTTAAGTTTACCTGTAATGTTGAATATTGCGCATATTATTTGTTCTATAGTTTATCTGTTGACTAAATGTAATAACTTAAGTTATGCAATATATATTTCTTTTTGTAAGTTTAATATTGTTAATACAATATAATGTATAAAAAAATATTGTTAGATCGTCTATTAGATTACTTCAATCGCTTACCCCGGTAAATCTATGAAATATTGTCATCCTACTCATACATTATAATAACCGTATAACCGATAGTATTATCGGATATAACGAGGAAGCTTTTCACCATTCTTCATCAGTTGGTTTGGTTGGCCATTGTTACTTGTAGGTTACTTAAGATGTATTATACTAACGGTACAACGTATCGCCAGGGATAAAAAAATATTGTGTCGATTGAACCACGCCGTAAGAACAGGCAGAGAATACGCACAGTGGCCGTGTTGAACTTGACTCTTCAACAACGTTTGCTGACCGGTTCGCAAGAATTGCCTACTTTAGTTATTAACACAGCAAATGGGTGAGTTTTAACAAAGAGTTATTATGCAGTTTTACTTAATGTACAACAACGATATGGTATAAGCTCCTACCGTATATATTGTAAAGCACTTTTTATGAGCTAAGGTAGACGTGCTTTCAAGTTCAATAACATTCAAATGTGACTTTCTGGCGATATTAATTTTAACTTCTAATAAAATATTCACATTAAAAAATGAGGAATGGCTTTTTATATATCTACATAAATAAAAAAACTATTTCTTCATTCAAATATTCAGCTCCCTGATAGCGTAATTGGTAGCGTGCGCGCCTAGCAATCCGGAGAATGCGGGTTCGATTCCCCATCTGTCGGATATTTTAAATCCGAAAAAGCAGGACTGGATGCCTATTGGGTAGAATAATTGTCTGACAAACAATTCTCGTTAAAAATAGCCTGTCAAGGCGTCTTCGCATTGCGGAGATCCATATACTCCTCTTTTGAAGTGGATATCTTCAAACTGTGTAGATCCATATGCTTCCACGTTGGGAGCGAACATGGTATAAAAAAATATATATATTTAAGCCTACTTTATCTTTTACTTTGCATAATTTCAATTAAATTCAAGTATGTAAATAGTTTTAAGTTCGAGCTTTTAACGATTTTTTAAGAATATCCGCCCCAAACATAAAATATACCAATAATCACCATATAAACACGTCTATCAATAAATTTTTGATGAGGATTCGTTATCAACTAACTACTCAATCTATTAGCAATATGGAACTGCGTATTTTGTTTAATTTAACATGCACTTCCGACCTTCAAACCTGTGACGTGTGGCAACAAAGTGCACTCGTATTTGTATGAATTTTAAATAAAATATCGTCGTATTACTGGCAAAAGACATTAAAGTGAAAAAGTGAGTTTTGAAATAATCGAGTTTTAATGTTTGAGTCTCTTTGTCAAACGACAATTTAAGTAATACGACGACATTGTATTTAAAATTCATACAAATACACTTATGTTAACTTAGCCGTGTCCTAATACCAAGCCATGGGTTGTTCACAACTCATGGTTGTAAAAAATATAATATACAATATATGTATATCTGTACAAAAGTTTCTCACATCTGCTATTTACTATACACGTTTTAATGTGAAATATATTATGACACTTGATTAATGAGTGTTCATTATATTCTATGGTCAATTTGGCAGATGATAACGAAAGAAAGAAACATTATTTAATTAAAGAACACATTTTCACAGTTATTTATGACGCGATATTTATTTTGTATGAAACCATTTTTGGTGTTGCCATAAAAATTTAAAATTAATTTACGATTTTCTGGCGCTTTAAATGCCATTTGTCAAGCTAAATCTTGATATTTACTAAAAAAAATGTCTCATAAAACAACGTGAGATATATCTGTGTAGGCTTTTATGTCCCTATATGTAATTTATTATAAATCTTCATTAGTTTTATAGACTTCTAATATCAGTTAGGAATGTCATAAGGCCTATTGATTACAAGATCTTTCACAATAAAGCACGAGTTTTGTGTTGAGAGTACTGTAACCAAAATTTCATTGATTTTTAAGAATATTATTCACTCTAAGTATTTCTCCACTTTTTTATATTTTTAATATGGTTTTTTTTAAATGTAATTTATCAGTTTTACTACTATAAAAATGATTTCTAGTGAAAGACACATCAGATACCTAACACTGTTAGCATGAAAAAAATGTCAATTAACCTGGTGTAGCAGCAGAAATACTGAGTATTGATTGAGTGATGATGTTCGTATCAGAAATTGCAGATTCCAACTCCTAGTATATTTAAAAAATCAAGACGCAAGGCTGGATGATCTTGAATTATCTAACAACCAATTAATTAATGAGAAAATACACATTAAACTTTTTGAAATAAAGTCTTCTTGGTGGCTGAGAAGATAGCATGAGCGTATTGGAGCCGAAGATTGGGAGTTTGATTCCCGCAGTTACTAGACTTTTTTAATTAAAAGGTGTAGGACTGAATAAGCAATAGATATAGCAATTGGCTGCGATTGAATCTCATGAAATAAAAATCTGCCAACTTAATTGTTGTCAATGCGCAGATTCGTATTATATTTCATTAATGTGGTGGTCATATTTACACCGTTGAGGTAGATTAGGATTGAGATCCACTTTCAGAGTAGGTATCGTGGAAAAAATGTGCTATTTCATGCTGGAGAGTTTTGTTGATGAAATATTTCGTTCGTATTAATAAAGCCTACAATTAATAAAGTCACTGAAGAATTTGTCCACAAATATAATTTAATTTTAAAAATGTTGTATAATCTACATTAAATTAGTAAAATGTAAATTACTGAAGTAATATTGAATAAATACAACTTTAATAATTTGCGTACTTATGTTATTATAAGTGTTGAGTAAGAGATTGTCACCCCAGCGGCGCCGATGCGTGTCCAATGACATTAAACTCATTTGCCCGAAGTCAAAATGAATCCACGTGTTAACACCTGTCAAAATGGAGTGTTTTAAATTGTATTTTCCACGTGTGAGTTGTGAAACAAAGGTCTTCAATGAACATACATTCAATGGAGTTAAGTTATAAGGCGACTGCTCATTTGAATAAGAATACGAGCTTTGAGAAATTATAGGCTTCATTTGTAAAATAGAAATGAAGAAAGGTTTTTATTGTCACGTACGAGAAAAAGAAAAGACATTTTGTCATATCGATTATAAAAGCTTACACTATAGTATAAATATAGATTTAGTTATGTAATAGTTCTTGTAATGTTGCTTTAAAAAGTTTCCATGTAAAATTAATGTGATGTGTTATAAAATCCAGAAATAAGCATTTCAGAGTTGACCATTATGTGAGTGATACTTATTTGCACAAATATATTGTATAAAAAATTAGATGCAAAGTATTGTATGTATATTTATATTTTAATCGTTTTCTTAAAAAAATATCTTGACAATTTTTGTTCATGAACAAAAGAAATTACTGTATTCAACCTGAAGTGAATATAAACCATCACATATCATTATTTATGATACATTTTGTTTTATGAATAATATTAACTTATTAAATTTAACTGATCAATTAGATACCATATCCGCTCCGAAAGTTGAGCTTATGGATCTCTACAGCGTGAAGATGCTCACCCAAGAAATTGAGTACATGGATCCAAAATATAGAAATTCATATTAACAGATTGTTCACTGGAAACTTCAAGCAATCATTTGAATCCATTCTGTTCTGTTTCTTTATTTTTTCAAATGCTTTGTGTTGCAGCTGTGGGATATGAACCCACGAGCTGTGGTGTCAAAGAGCGTAAACTTACCAGACAGCTGTCAAAAGAACAGCTTTGATATTTAATTATACATTTTAATACTATCAAATTAATAATGATAATATTTACACTTTATATCTATACGAGTAAAGATAACGATATGAGAAATTCAGTTTGCATTTTTAATTAGTTTTAAAAATAACTATGTAGTATTTTTAACTGTAGATATTTAATTGAATTCAATTCAAAAGTTTCAAGTAAGTATCAAAATTTTAATTTTATATATTTTAATAAACTGTAGTTCCCTCTTAAGTGGTTCAAGAGCAGTTACCCAAAAAGAATGTAAAAATCTCAGCCGTTTGAGAGCCTGAGGGCATACTCCATCAACGGTAATAGCGGACGACGAGCGGTGATGAGTTAAGGTTCTGCAGACCCGGAATCCTGAACCCTCAGGCAGTCCATCCGCCCTGCCACCTAATCATTATGTACTTAAACGCCGATTATATTTCTTATAAGCACTTCATAATGTGTCAAATGACGTGAAGCTTTCGGACGTAAATGTTTCGAGAGGGAAAGCTTCTGGCATATTATAACCTAACATTATTCAAAAATTCCACAAATGTTTCACTAAAATATCGATCTTTATGAAAGTATTTTTAAAGAAAAAAGTTTTCAGTAAATACTAAGCATTTAATTTTTGTCGAAGAATGTCGATGTTTTTAGATAGATACAACATTTTAATTTACACTAGGAACGTTTTGCAACTGAAAAAAATAAATATTATACCATAATTTACATACACCAACAGTCTTAGAAATATTACATGATGCAAAAAAGTAAACAGAATTTATTTCACCCGATTGGGGACTTCATTAACTGGTACTTAATGGAGTATATGGCTCCAAATGGTGTGAAGATAACCACTTCACAAATGTAGTATATGTATCTCATTATCGAGGCTTATTTTCAAAGATTTTTCACGAGAATTGGTTCTCTTGGAAGCTTTATATTTTTATCTAGCAGCTGTGGGAAGCAAACCCACAATCTTTAGCTTAAGTGCGCGGGCGCTACCATCTTAGTTACCTATAAACACCCAGACTACCGTGAGATTTATTAATATATTATATAAATCTATCAAAATTAACTTTGTTTTCTTTCGACACTTTCGAATTAATCAAATTTTATATATTTATTAAAATATTTGGGAAACTATAAGTAACTGTGTTATCATTTTAATAAATAACGCTTTAATTAAAAATATAAAATATGTATTTTTTAAATGTGTTATATAAATTTTCTTGCAAATTTCAAAGACACGAGTCTTAAAAATGATGGCAAAACAAACACAATCTCAACAAAAAATCAACTTAATTATTGAAAGTGCTCAACTTTAATTCCACAGTAGCATCCATGAGCCAAATTTGATTGTAATGTGTGAAGATATCGAGTATTAAAAGTGCCTGGGTTATCTTTATGCTTAAAATGAAGGTGCATTTTGAGAGAATTAAAAACAAAATAATAACAACAACTGAACACGAAAATGGTTTGTAAGGTAAATAGCGTGAGACGAGTCCCAATTAAGACATTAGATAGGAAACATTTTTAGCTTCAGTATCGAAATTTAATTATTATTTCATTTCAACAGCGGTTCAAAATCTTTCATATTTAGATATTTTAATATATCCTTTTTTTCATATTTAGAATATGGAAACATCACATCCCGCTTGAAAGAATCCCTATTGTCAGTATTATTCCGTCTTTCCAGGTCAATCATTCATCATAGAGCTCTACTGAATACATTCTGTATATAGTACCCAGCGGACTTCTAGGACGCGAAAAACTAGTTGGCTTGAAAAATAGGCAGACATGTCAAGTTAAGACTCTTTTTTTTTCAAGAAATATGTAAATACATATTTTTTAAATATAGAGAGCTAAAAAATATGGTGAATCCAATATTCTTTCTGAACTGAAATCTTCACTATGTACCTAATTATATAATAGTCTAGTGTTTGACTGGTAAATGTAAAAGTATATTAATAACTGTATCAAAATATACAAAATTTTCCATCGAAGTTGGGAAATAGTTGAATGGGCTGAACAGTAGAGAACGATGAACCCCTCTTCATTCATTTATGTGATATTGTTTTATTATCATAATTATACCAAAAATGAGCCTATCAATAATGATTCCATTCACGCCGTTCATACAAAAAGCTTTAACTTTGAGCTTTGATATCGAGAAACGACCCGCAGGAAAGCACTTAGAGGTTCTTACAAATTATCTATGATTTAGATTGCCGCGGATTCAGATGTACTAAATTTTTATATTTACTTAAACAAATATTTAAAAAGATAATCTTTCTCGTAATTTTTTGTCGTATTTTAATGCAATAAAATTTCCTAGTGTGGTAGTCTGGTTGAATTTTCGTAGGATCTAACAGTTAATTGAACCTACTTAAGTAATTTATTTTGTTTGAGACAATATTTTATAATACATTTTCGGCAAAGCCAAACTGGGGAGCTATTATTTTTTTTTTGAATATCAGACAACATCCTCTTGTATCTAATATGTTTTATCTATATCTTGTATCTATGGGTAATCTTCAATAATGATGTATTTTTTATTATTTGTTTTGAAACTTTGAGAAACATTAGAGCATAAACGTTAATTGTTAAACGCACTAAGCAAGCTATCACTCAATCCGATACGAACGTCGGTTCATTAGGCTTCTAAACAACTACCTTACTTTTTCTGTTAAATGAACAAATTATCAAATACGTCGACGACTAAATGTTAAGGACATGTTAGTGTTTATGGTATTTTCAAATTATTAATTTGGTGATATTTTAGTAAAATTAATATATATGAATATCGAAAAATTCTTCATAATAATATATTCTAAAATAAAACTGAAAAATATTTTCAAATATATTTCATATACTTATACATATATATAAACGTCTAAATGATCTTTTATTTCTTAAATGATTTCTTTGCATCATTATTGAAAACGATAAATTATGCTGTGAACGCAGAAATTGACAAATAACACTACTATTATTCCCTGACCTATTAAGCTATAACCTAGCGAGTAATTATATCATAAAAAGTTATTGTTCAATTAAATTAACTTTAATAGATTCAGAATCAATTCACTGGTAAATTTATTTTAGCTTAAATGCTTAGGTTCGACGTACTTTGGTATTATTTTATATATAATTATAATTAAATCTCCCTGGTAGCTTAGTTGGTAGCGTGCGCGCCTAGCCATGCGGGGAATACGGGTTTGAATCCCCGTCTGTCGGATTTAAAAAATCTGAAAACAAAGGACTGGATACCCATTAGATTGCGCAATTGCTTGTCAAACAGTTCTCGTGAAAAAAAATAATCTGTCAAGACATTTTCACATTGCGGAGATCCATATACTCCACTTTCAGAGTGACTGTGTAGATCCATATGCTCCATGTTGGGAGCGAACATATAATTGTAATATGTAAGTGTTACCGTTTATATTATTTATAATACTTTTTACCTTGTATTTATGTTTAGCCGTGAGAATAAATTTTTATATTGAATGTTTATTTCGGTAAAAAAACATTTTTAAAAAAATTTGGTACATAGTTATTGACAAAACGTCATCTTTCTGAGTAATTTTTCTTCCACAGAAATTATTCAAAGATCAACGTTGATCCAAAAATATTTTAAGTAAAAATTATACAGCTTAACATGTCAGTAAGTCACATTTGGAAAATCTTTATTAATAAGAATTTATCTAAAGCTTTATTTTAATTCAATCTGAAATGTATAAATGTGCTAGATTTTTTTTTCAGTAATTTATTTTCATCTTTCCTGTCGACATATTAACATTTAAAACATGATTGATAAATCTCTAGCGGCTGAGCAGCGATAAAACTACAGAATTGCAATAAACGAATAGAATTTAATTTACACGTAGGCTGAGTATTAGCTGTGCATAGCTTTTTAATATGTTCACATGATAGATCGCTGGCACTTGCTGGAAATAAATCAGACACACTCGCCGTACGCACTAATTATGACATCACTACGCCGAGCGGTTGCTGAGGATAATGAGCGTCTATAAGGTGTGAAATATATATAAATGCAAATGTATTTAATTAATGCTACGTATTGAATGATATAAACCGAGAGATTTAAAAATAGACTCCGAATATTGAGGATAAAGTTTACTTAGTAATGTTAATTCGAAAGTAACTAGAAAACGACCAAATGAAATTTGCTGTTCTTTATCACATAAAGCTATAGAATTGACTAGGATAGGTAACCAGACAACTGCGCACATTTACAACTAGTCAAAGAGAAATATTATGACAAATTTTATCTAGGAAAGCCACGTATGCATTAGTTTTCCATCTCCAACTGTGTGTAGAGTAGCCTTTCATTTAAAAATCATATGGTTGCTACTTGTAGTAAGGCGCTTCAAACACTAGATTTCGTTTTACGTACGTCCGGGATCTTTTCGATACTATTCATGGCTTTATCGAACTGCTTTCATTTTGGGCATACTTTATTATTATAGCTTAAAACCAAGGAGGAGTATGTATTTAGCGACGCATTTTTTTTTACTTATGCGTGGTCTTATTGATAATTCTGCCGCTCTGGCTAATATTGGTATGTGTGCCCCTGATAATTACCTAAGAAACCGAGAACATCAGCTGTTTTTCATTCCTAAATGCAGGACTATCCTGC
>JAGVSQ010001070.1:0-31897 GCA_022683975.1 Rhyacophila evoluta | reverse complement strand
AGCTAAAATAATTTTTTTTAGACAAGTTTTATTTTGACAAAAAGTATTAGGCCTGGTAAGCACTGCGGCGTGATATATTTACGGCTATGAAAGGGTTAATGTTGTTCAAACAGCTCTCATGTAAAATTTAAGTCGCGAATGACACAGGATAGTTCTGCATTCAGGCGACGATATTTTAAACGATTTTCCTTAAAAAAAATACTAATACATTATATGACTTTATTATTTGATATGACTTGATGTGTACAGCAATTTAAAAATCTGTCTCATTGCTTTTGTACATTGAAGTGGACAGTTAAGATGATTCAGGATACTATCTGTTATATTACTTATTTCGTAATCAGGTGTTGTTGCTATCAAAAACAATTTTATATCCGGTCACAAGTTTATTATGATTCCCAAAAAAATACAGGAAAATATAAAAAAATGCACTTAAATACGATGATGTAATTTGTGTATATATATTTAATACGATTAATGATATTTATCCAATGAACTGACAGATGAAAAATGGCGATTTCTTTCCACGAAGTTGAATGTTACTATAAAAAGCAACCTTTTTACATTGCATCATTTAAAAGCCAGTTTGACTTTTACAAATGGATGGAATGGATAAGAATATTTTGTTAGGAAAAAGGTTTTTGTCTTGCGAGTAATTTTGGGAAGTTTTTATGTCATTTTATAGATACAGAATGAAACATGTTGTAGAATATGTTATGAACATGTGTAATACTGGCAAATGATTTTTACCTTGGTACAGTAGCGGATTTACCGCTTGATAGGCCGAATGCGCAATTCAATTATGAGACCCCTATTAACTTAAGCACAAACATATTTTTTTTATCTCACTCTTCTTGAAAATTTACTTTCATCTAGAATTTTGTGATTTCCCATTTTTTAAGTCACATGCTCCATTAAAATTTCTATTTTCATACTTCCTCCAAAAATTCATGGTTTCTCGTTTAGTAGGTCTTATGCTATCTTAATATTTCTACTTTTGTCCGGAGTTTATTGGGGCCCAGGCACCCAGTGCGTTTATAGCTAAATCCGCCACTGCTTTGTTATTTTGAACACCCACAACATAAATAACATCAAGGCGAAAAATTGAATTATAATCACTCCAAGGCGTTTAATTGTGGCATGTGTTAATATTTAAATGAAGACCTATGAAAAAACGACAACTGTCATGTCAAAATGAATAAAAAAAGTATGGTAGGAGTTTGGTATTATTTATCACGTATTTTTTCATTTGCATATTAAAAGGTCCTCAAACCAAGGTGCAAGGAATAGGTTTATCAGTTCCAGCGTTGGTGATGCGAATACGTATCTAAAATCAACATCCGTACGTTTGACAGTTCAAGCGTCACAGAATCGATACCAATTTGTTTCGCAAATAAATCCAGGATGCAATCATTAAATTTGATCCCAGAAAACTTGAAACCAGAAAAATCATTAACAGGGAAAAAATAAAAAAATGTGTTTACTTACATGTATTTATGTACGATACTGCTCAGGGGCGTAACTAGTAATTAAAGCGCCTATGACCAGTAAATAAAAATGCGCCTTTTATAACTAGACGCGTATTAAATAATGTCTAAATATAGAAGTATTAAAAATTCATTAAAATACATGATAAAAATCACATTTATTAAAAGTACACATACGTAAATAAATACGATAAACTGATTTTGGATAAAAAAGAAATTATACATGTATTTTAATTAAATAAAAAAAGCTTAATTAATCATTTTCGCGCCTTTCTGTAACAAGGTGCCTACGGCCGGGACCATATTGGTCATGGGCTATTTTCGTCTCTGATACTGCTGCTCATTCGAAATGTGTAAAATATAATAAATATATTGAATTGACATTTAAGATTGAATTTGAAAACCATTAGCCTGTTTTGATCCATTGTTGGGAGATGATCTTTCCAATTTGCTATCACAGTCATGTGCCTTGTACAGCTGGATAATTATTTAGGTCTAGGCTTCCATGAATAGGTTTTGTGCCTGGTGCATACCACCGGATGACAAAAGTTATCCAGTTAAGTTGCAAGCTTAGCCCAGTAGCTTGTCTTTTAATCAAGCCACGTGTGTTTCCGATATTTAGTTGAATATTTTCAAGTTCAAGGGAACTCCGAGTGTTATAATGTTATTATATAAACATATAGTATAACCATATGTTTCTTTTCACCAAACAACTACAGTCAACGTAAACAATTCTAAGCGGGCAAACAAACACACATATTTGCCAATTTCGAGAGCAGTGTAGCCGCCAAGAATCTCTGATTGATAAGTTTGGGGACCTCTGTCCTAGACTGTCCGAAACCACCTTAAGACAAGAGGTTGATTTCAATGAGTGATTCGTACAAAGTAATAATTATTCACAAATTAAGAATCAACAGAGATTTATTACTTCCAAAATATATGGCGTTGAGAATACGACAATGAATAGTTTCGTCTCATTTTGCACATGTGTAGACTAGTAAGCTTCGACCGATGTTTGCTATGCTCATCTCTCATTGATAGAGGTCACGCTTTTTTATAAACGCCGGAGGAATGTTGTTATGGAAAGATAAGTCATCATAGTATACAACATAGTATTTTTTCATTTCTCGTATGTGTGCCCTTTAAGACGACTTTGGGGTTTTTCGAAATAAAACAATCTACACGTTGAAACTCGTTATAATGAAACTCCTAGGGGTGACCCTATTGTTTCGTTATACTGAATACAGGACAAGTAAAGTTGTAGTAGTGTAGAAGTTAACGTGCGCGCCTAGACATCTGGGGAATACGATTCGATTGCCACATCTGTCAGATTTCAAAAAAAATCTAAAAATGCATGACTGACCCATTAGGTTGGGCGATTGTCTGATAAATAGTTCTTGTGAAAAATAATCTGTCGGAGTGGATATCTGCACACTGTGTAGATCCATATGTTGCACTTTCGGAGCGAACATGGTATATAAAAAAATATTACATATTCTATGAGCGTCTGTTCGAGACGACAAAAATATACGTTATACTGGAAATTTCGTTACTTCAGTATTCATTATAAAGAGATTTGACCTCTATTGTTTTTAACCATTAACTAAGGAGGGTATTTACAAAGTGAACTTATTCCACTATGCCAAAATATAAATGAAAAGATTTTAAACAAGTATTTTTGTATAAAACAACCATTTACCATTCAAACCAGCGGAAAAAAACAATTTCAAAGATTTTGAAGACGAAAATAAACATTCAAAAACATGTTTTGTACAAAATATTCTGTTTTCAATTTTGACATAGGGAATAAATTCATTTTGGAAATACCCCCCTCAATTCTTCTAATGTGAATCATATGGATATTCATAGCATTAAGACGTATCTTGTTAGATTGTTTTTCATATAGATTACTTACCAGCTCAACATTTTATAAGCCCAGCTTAATAATCTTGCACCTTCGTATTAAAAATACGTAAATTTATATTTATTTTGATACACGAACCGGTTTGTGATATTTGACATTTTAAGCACTGATATTAGGAGTGAATTAATTTTATTAATATTTAATTATTCTTCTTTTGCTATAATAGGTAATTAATTATACAACGATCATTGCGTTTGATAGGTTTTAATTTAATTTTTGGTGGTTTGCCCATTTTTTTTTCACTTTAAATAATCAAACTATAGTATCGAAGAAATGTTTCAATCAATAATTTAAATTCAATAAAAATATTGATTATGAATTAAGTGGAGTGAGTTTTTTCATTGTGATTGTATGCACTATATTTGTTTACACTCCGCGAAGAATGCTATAAACATTTAAGTGAAATAAAAGAAACTATCTCCAAGGTCAGTCGCATAAAAGTAATAGGCCATAACTTACAAATGCAAATTCTATATTACAAACATACTCTTAAAGTACCAACACAAACTGGTACGCGAATAAATTCATACGTATGAACACTGTTGCCAAATTAATAAACAAACAGCAAACTTTTTAAAATATGTATACATACTCGTACAATCTGACCATCCACGAATTTAGAAATTTCTATATAAATATTATGCATACTCCGCCTCTCGAGTGTTTCGGTAAAGGGGTAAACTATAAACTAGCTGAGTTTTGAGTCACTAATTTCTAAACCTAATACAGAGTAGTCCGAGAATTCGCATAAATAAAATGAAATTTAAATTGAATATACATTACGCGAGCTTTGAGAAGGAAGTTAGTTACACATCACGCGATATCGTTTTTCGATAAAATATCAAAAAGTTGCCAACTTAAGTATTTCCGAAAATTTATATACATACATATTATAAGAGTCACGTGATTTTTGAATTACGTGTTCTTAGAATTAATATCTGAATTTTTTTAAAGAGAAAAAAAAAATGTCATATGTATATGTCTTCAGAGCGCGAGGTCGCTGGTTAACGCAACTACAGAGCCATTTTTATTTTAAATTCAACAAAGCAGAATTTTGATCCCGGTAGTTTGAAACGTTAGATGAAAACCATTTCTCGAGAAACATAATCTATCAAAATATAAGTCTTGACACTGTAGAGACCTATATGCTCCACTTTCGCGGTGGGCATGGTTAGAAAGAGCGTTTAATAGGGAAACATCATACTTTACGAGGAACCACGGTTTATTGTGTTCGACAAAAAGCGTTTAATCTATGATTTTGGAAAACAAAACAGAACTTAACTATTAGATGAAAATTTACTTCTATTTTATCGGAGTTGCAATAGATAATGAATTGTGTACAAAAATGCATACGCTAATAGACAGATTAAAGAAGGTCTGCTTCTTTATTTCTTCTTCAGAATCCATTTCTATGAACAAATTAATTTGGATTTATTGTGATACATACACAAACGACGGGCTAGGTTGAAGTCCTTTTAATTTACTGACGACGACATATTAATTTAACAAACACTAGGAAAATATCTTGCAACTATATTAATATATGAAAAACAAAACATTTATAATGAATTCTGCAAAGACTTGGAAATATTTCGTACTAGTCACTACGTGCTAATGAATACTAAATATGTGCCAATATGAGTTCTTCGTTAGCCATATTTGGGACGAAGCTTACTGCCTTATAAAGAGCCAATATGAATTGCGAATCTTAATTTAATGGTACATCTATGATAGCGAAATGGACGCCCTCTGAAATATACGTTATAATGTATCCAAAAAAATGTTCAATGAAATGGTTGCTTCGATAAAAACGACTCGTCATTTTAATTTATGATGTGCCATTCAACAAATTGATATCTAAGTGTATTATTATTATTATCATTATATTTGAAAGCCTACTTCAATAACTTTCATAGCGGAAATCGAAGTGAAAAAAATATGACAATATAATTACATTTTTGGTTACTTGAGGCAAAACTTTGGCACCTGAAATGCTCCGTATTGAAAACGGTGGTGGTTATTGATCGGTGAGTAAGTCGGGTGAGTGTTATTCAAGTAATTACTTTGAGATGACAGCTCAGGCTGGAAGTTCTCAACGTGAATTCGGTCTTAGTATCGTCTTGGTGTCGCAAGTGATATGGATAAAGTTTTCTACGTGCTGATGGAAACCTATGAGATATCAATGTATTTAAGATACATTGCAAGTTATAATTAACTTATAAGATAGTTAAAATAAAATCGTATTGATGAAAATAAAATGCATTTTGTTTGTATAGATTCATATTTATTGCTATTAACGCTTTGGATGTCGAGTGGATAAACTCTATACACTCTATAAACATTAAAACATCTCCATTATTTATGCAGCTACTGGACTCCAACCTACGACCTCTGGCGCCAAATGGTTCACAATAAGCGTGCCTATTCGCTCGACCACCTAGGCGACAGATAATGTTTTTACTAGAAGTGTATATTATTGTTGTTTGACATTTTGTTGAATGTAATTTGAATCTAAATCACTCATTTACATTTTTACAACAAGTCAGATGTATTATAAAATAATAAAAATGTTAGAATTAGCATTATAAGATATTGTATTGTTTGGAAAATAGTAGAAACTATTCCATTTTGTTTATGTTCGAGCGTCAAGTTTCGTTTTTTGTTTTTGTTTTTTTGATGATTGGCGTAAATTTATTGGATAATGTAAACGAGGAATCTTCTTACTAGTTTCAAGTGACACCTTCTTCGCTGTCGTTGATAGATACTATAGTGGAAATATTCTTTATACAGTAAAATCCTGCCTCAAATTAATGGTAACTAGTAATAGGTTCTCAGTATTAGTTTGTGGAATCGGTGGGTACTGTTTCTGCGAGGCTTCAATTATTAAAGAAAGCTTCGACAATCTGGATTAAGACATTACGAAAGCAACATTTTCGTTGTTTGAACGAAGATGTTAGAGATTAGAAGACTGTCCGTGATATTAGATCGCTGGTATCGTATAGTTGAGAACGAATCAACGACTATCCAGAGAGTTTAGAGAAGAGCGGCAATAGCTGTGGTTTTTTTTGTAGGTAATTTTAAATAGAAAAATACAATAGTTTAACTAGATAAGGATGGGCAAAGTGTTATTATTGGCAGCCAAAACACACCCGCCAAACATCATTTCAGAATCAGCAGTAAACGTGGAAACTTTTCGATGTGTTAAGTCTATGAAGAAAATGAATATTTAAGTAAAAAACGTTCTATTGCAAATGTCTTTACCGACGAAACTAATCTTGTATGAAGTATTACTATTAAAAGTTGTGGACACAAGATTAACTTACCAAAAACCATAAATTACCCTGGATTAAATAGAAGTCGCGGCGAAAAAGCGACGGCGGTAGAACGACGGGAGCAGAAATGAAAAATAGCTATAAATTAGTGAGTGAGCAAGTTGTTGTGACGACAACGTGGTGTCGCGCTGTTAAACTTGCTCAGTCATCTATTTATAGCTATTTTGTATCTCTGTTGCCGTCGCTTTGCCATCGTAGCGCCGGCCTAACGCGATCTTGAAATTCAAGAAGTGACCTTGTTTAATACGGTTCTTCAATAACACGGCTTGAAATGTTATCTTTTCACTTTATATATTTTAAAAGTACATCTATACGTTGATTTAACATTTTGTATGCTATGATGGTATCGCCGGAGTCACCAGTAACTTGATTTTTCGGCATCGATAACGCACGGTGATAAACAATTTTATTTTGGGAGTAATGTTCCTGCATTATGTGAAATACAGCTACAAATTTATTCCTTATATTCACGTTAATGTTTTCCTTTATATCAGAATCTTGTATAACACGTTATTTCTATAGAACGGAATATCCGCATTACTCGAGGGTTACATCTAGTGAAAAATAATGAATTTAACGACAACTAACTCTTTCTTACGTAATTGGCATACAAAAACATATCCACGTATTTTATTATGATATAAATTTTAAAATCATGCAGTGAGTGTCTATTAATAATCATTACTTTATGATTAGAACAGTTTGTATGTGCAATATTGCCAGTAAAAAAAATACGGCGAAACCATTTTTTTCGATAATATTTACGACGCGAAACACCGCTATTTTTGAATAATCGTAAATATATTTCTTTTGCACTCAACCATGCTCTTTCTCTTGGACTGCCTTCATTGAGAAGAGATTTTTTTTGTAAAATTAATCGTTTAATTAAAAAAACTGTTTTGTCGGTAACATGAGTAAGAGACAATATTATAATGGTTACGTTTTTTATCATCACGGATTGTAATAAATTACATTGCGAAACACAATTTTACATATTTTTTCATAATATGGTAATTAACTATTTTCATTCTCGAAAACTGAAATTATGAGGCGTCGTGTACGGATAGTATATTTGGAATGATGATCGCTTATGCAATACCGTGGCCTCAAGACGGAAAGCGGGTGTGTGAGAGGAGAGAGCGACAGCTCCTACCAGTACTGATAACATACAAATATATGGCTTACTTTCGTGTAAAAAACGTATTCTATAAAGAATAAATGAGTGAAAATTAAATATATAAAAAAAATTAAAAGAGAGTTCAAAAAAAGAAAAAACAATATTCCAAGAAAATGAGAGGGAGTACGACGAAGCTTATTCTAGAAATTTGTAAAAGAAATCATTCTAACTCATACTCACTCAAATGGAAAATTTTGCTAAGCAATGTAATTTCAACAAACACAGTTTTAAAACTACAAACTTCCGCATTGGCACCACTACGAGGGTTACCTGTATAGAAAAACTTTTCGTATTAATATAACATATATTGTTTTCGAATGAAATCGTTAAATAAAAATCTTTGGTCTCTCTCGATATAGCCGGTAGTATTATAGAAATGCTGATATTAACAGCGAAGGCCGCCTTGCTATTATTGTAAAATTTGCACAGAACGTCCAACACACTTCGAATAGACGCATGTGCTTCATTCATTATTAGCCTTGACACCCTTACGATATTTTTTGGGTAATAAAAGAATATTATGAGTATACAATACTGACTTGTAGAACTAACCAGTGTTCTAAATTTAAAAAAAAAACATAAACCGGTCTGCACTTACATACACCGCACTGGAACAACTAACGCTATCAACAAACAAACTATCAGTAGTTGATGGAAGTTGTTTTGAAATTCAAAACTATTCGAAATTTAAAATTTGAATTTTATATACAATGAATCGCTTGCTTCAAATCTTTTTGTAACCATCATGAATAACTAGGTTCTATCGTTTTACAAAACCTCACAACTTGCATTCATTTTGTTTAGAAGATATGACAAAATCGCATTTTTCTCAGTTTGACATACAGTGGACTTAACGACGATTGATATCAGTCAACACATATACTGTACAAAATGAATTATCTTGGGAGTATAATATTATTAACGATACAAAATAACATTAAAATGGTGAAACAGAACAACTATCTTATATTGCTGATACAACCGTTACGAAAGACGGTGCGAAACTTAAATATGATAAAATCCTAGTTTGCATTCGTATGTTTCGGTAAAGTCCCTCGGTACCCGAGTGATTTAGAGCGCGCTTAGACACTAGTTGTTGCGGATTCGAATCCTACAGCTGTTAAATTGTGAACTGTAAAGTGTTTTTAATTGAAATATGTAGAACTGGATACCCAATGGGTTAAGCAATTGGTAGACAATCAATTCAAGCGCAAAAATAATTTATGAAGATAAATATTCAGAGCTCAAAAACCCATATACTCCATATATGCAATGGATATCGTCACACAGTAGAGATTCATATGCTCCATTTTCGAAGCGGAAAATATACATTTTTAAATAACTAACTTTATATGCATACAAAAATGAAATTAAATTTTTTCTTCCTTATTTTTGATTAGTCCCACCGGGGCCGAGCTTAGCGCACGAGATTCAGAGCTGGAGGTTGAAGGTTCCATTCCTATAACTGTTGAATTTATGAAATCCAAAGATGTATTGGATGCACAACGGGTTAAGCAATTGGCTGCCAACAAATATCGTTCCACGGCAAAACCACTTCAGAATATGTTTCACTGTCCACGACAAAGAAAATATACAGCAAATCAGAAAAAAACAACTAACTATATTTATGTTATTACAATAAATTACAAGACAAGAATTATTGTGAAATTAAAATTGAAATACATTAATATTATTCATGTGTTTTTACCATTTCATAAAAATAGACAAACTAATGTGGTTGACAACGTAATATCAAAGCCTTCCTATTAAATCCTATTGGTATATGCCTTTGCATGCTGATATAAAAATATTGATTTGGATTTAAAGGTATTAAAAACTCAATTTCACATTGTTTCTGATACATAGTTTGCCGAAGAAGCGATGATATGCTCCACTTTCAGAATAACAATAAAAAGTATACATTGATTTTATTTGCAAATGAAATCGTATTTTTCCTTCCGTATTAGTAAGTGATAGAAATTCCCAGTATTAATAAGCGAGTCGACCGAAGGCCAAGATCATTTAATTTGTGTAAAATACAACGACGACCGGGTTGCTCCATTCGATTAATTATGAAAAACTTTAAGGTCGACTGTTGACCCCTTTATGTGCTGTTCTGGTATAGTATTCTTTGGAATTGCTTGCTCCAGGGTCTGGAGAACAATTTGGGAAATTTATAGAATAATACAGGAATTCTCTATTGTTGAAATTGCCTTCCGAATCCTATTAAATACGGGACTCAACATTGGGTATGCAATAAATTCGGGTAGGTGTAGTTTTTGTATTTTGTTTTCGGACGCCGCAGTGTAAATTGGTAGCTTAGCGGATTAGGGATTCGACGGATCCGGATTCGAGTTCGACTAGGAAACATCAGTGGCAAATTACCAAGTAGACACGTGGTGCGCAAATCTCAGGAGACCCAAATTCCAAAGAAAAAAAAAGAAGCAAGAAATTATTGAATAAATTTAAGATTTCGCCAAAAAATCAAACAACAATTTTACAGAATTGATTTTTTTGATTAGTGCCATTAAAAGTATACCATAAGTAAATTAAAATAAAACTATGTTTGTAGTCATTTTACAACAAACATAGTGTTCTTATTTATTATACATATAGCGATAAATATTAAAATTTTTAAATGCCTTTTATGTGATTTTGAATGTATTCTACATACTGAAAAATAAAATAATTAGTTGTCACACAATTGCTCAACCCAATGGGCATCCGTTCCTACATTTTAAGATTTTTTAAAAATCCTGCGTATGCGGACATTTTCCGGATGCGAGACGCCAGTACCACACTGTGTAGAAGGCGCTGTTGTGCAAAAAGTTTTTTGTCAGAGAAAATGCATACATTGAACGATTTATCATGTTAAGCTTTCTAGTCTCTTTCTAAGTATCCTGTATTATTATAGTAACATTCTCTTAGCTATGCAAATATCATTGCTCCAAAAAAATATTGATAAATGTATTCCTCTTTTCTTAAAAAAAGGCGCTCATCATATTCAGGCGCCCTTGAGTGGTGCACAATCTGCATACTGGTATGGATGTTAAATATTTTTTCACCATAAAGGTTAATTTTTAGTGTTCCCAAAATCCATTTCATTGGTAGGACATAATGATTCATAAACGCGCACTTAAAATCTGACTGCCAAGGCAAAAGAATGAGTACAGCAATTGACTGACAATCAATCCTCGTCAATATCAAGCTTGCGAAAGACAAATATAGCCTTGTAAGGCTACAGGATTTGAACTATTGACCATTAGTATGAAAAGTCACTTCGGCTACCAAGGCGATATTCGCTACAACCCGCAATTTTGCAAGAGAAACATACGATAATTTAGAGAAATACTTAAACCTTTATGATTCCCGTTATTTTCTTAATACAATGTATCATTTCAAATGTGAAAACCTGTTTGTTATTGGTATTTTTACATTTTCATTTGTCATTTATCGCTATGTGGTTCTTCGAATTAAAAAAATATCACCAAGTATTAAAATCCGTTTAGAAGTAATACGAATTAAATTTGTATTAATTTTTTTTACGAAATACAAATATAACAGATTGGAAAGTAAAATACAAAAACACATGCTGTGATAAGAGTCCTTATCACAAAATAAATGATACAGAAATTTATATAAACACAAATAAATACCGGTTATCTATAGTTTTATTGTTATGTTATCGCAATGAACTAAAAAAATGTGAATAATATTACAAATGTCAAGTCTGGGAAATATTATTATTGCGTATGACATAAGTGAAGAGTGTTTTGTTATCTGTTGTTTTACACTCGAAATAATTTTGATATTTTTACATATTTATATGCCATAAATATTTTTTGATGCATTTGCATTATTCTAGTAGGCGTTATTTTTTCTTTGATTTATATGTGGGCAATGATGTAGTGCTGCTGTACCATGTCGGTGAACTGCGAATTTCTTTCTAGCCATATTGCGCTCCGACTTCTTCTTCAAACAATTCTCATTAATAAAATGTTACAACACTTGTGCTACAGTACTTCAGAAATAAATAAAATTACACGTTTAACCAAAGTAAAGTACCTATATTTACAAACAAAAAACTTCTACTGATTTGCGAGTGATTTTAAAACTATTTTTATGCCACGTTCGCTCTGAAAATGTAGCATAAAAATCTATACAATTTAAAGATATCCACTCCGTAAGTTGAGTGTATGGATCTCCTTAATGCGAAGACATGTCTCCCCAGTAGCATAAAGGTTAGCGTGCGCGAATCGCAATAATACAAATTTGATTTCCACATCTGTCGGATTTATAAAAAATCGAAAAATGAAGGACTAGATACCAATTGGATTGAGCAATTGTCTGACAAAAAGATTTTTATGAACGTGAGAAAAAGATATTCTTGTCGATTTATAATCCATGTCTCGCTGTCATCCTACTCAGAATTCATCAATTATACATAATAATTGATTAAATACAAATCAAGGAAATTTCAAATGAAGCTAAGTATTATAAAAAAGTGAACATATTATAGCAATACAGTATTATATCTTATATACCTTGCTGCATTTACAATGCTGTACAAATTTCGCACCTCCTCGCCAAGAGAATATAAAAAGTTGAAAAGCGAGCGCATTCTCGGACATCATTCACTCAGTACAAACAGACTAAGTATACTGTAAATATTGATTTAATATCATTATTGTGGCGAATAAATACTTGTTTCAAGAAGAATCCGAACTTCCGCGATCATTCACTCAATCTCATTTCGTATCCGAGATAAATTCAAGATTATTTTAATGTAAATATTATTAACGTTTTTCGAGCTGACTAGTCAGTCAGCTTTACGATCAGTAATTCTCGTCTCAACATTGGAAGTAAATAATAGCAATGTATGCAGTATCCGATACATACAATACTTTTTTTGCTTTCTACGCGATATTCAGTTCAAGGTTCGAATGGCTAAAATTCGAAACACGCAACCGCGGTGATTATTTTAAGATTAAGCTACATCTTTGATTTATATCAAAATAATGTACATCTCCTAGAGACTAATTTACAAGATAAAGTTGAAGCACGAATAATATTATATTCGCTAGACGAAGTTGTGTAAGGCTGATCTACAATAATCCATTCTGATACAATTTTGAAGGACGCTGTACGTACCTACATTACACCTTGGTTTGAGACCCATTTTAATCTCACACTGTTAGTAAGAATCGCTTGCTAGTTTGAATACATACACAAATTTCGATGCATATTTAAATTTCGAACTAATGAAAAACTCCTTGAGCGCGTTTAAAATTTCGCACACTGAGAAAAAAAATTGCAAACGTAGGTACGTACTTGTATCGGTAATTTGGAATAAGATATATTATTTTACGATGTCAAGTATGTACCATAGACAATAAATGTTT
This sequence comes from Rhyacophila evoluta, assembly GCA_022683975.1. Classification (NCBI taxonomy): domain Eukaryota; kingdom Metazoa; phylum Arthropoda; class Insecta; order Trichoptera; family Rhyacophilidae; genus Rhyacophila; species Rhyacophila evoluta. Next base: position 18,575 of record JAGVSQ010001070.1, on the reverse strand, counting down.
GACTCGTAAAAATGTTTCATGGAACACGGACTTTCTACTTAATTTAAAAAATCCAAGTCCATTCATCAAACTTAACATGTGGTTCCAATTTAACGGTATTCACAGTACACAACATTCAATTAATAGCAGTGTTGCCAGCTAATCGGTTTCTTTCACGATTAAAAAACAAAGTTTGCGAAAAAATCTTATACACAAAACTTAGATACAAGTGAAATAATAATTTATAATCCGTGCTTAAAGATCAAGAAACTAGATGATGTAATAAAATAATGTTCAAATAAAAATGGCAAAAAATCTCAAATTCCGTGTAGTAAAAATCTGATACAAGTGCGTGTGGCCATTTTTTTTTTATTACAAATTAAAAATATTACATTATACTAAACTATTTGAAGAATATTAACTACTCATCGTTATTTGCGACCTGGGTTTCGTCTTTCAGCGTATTTACGAGTCCATGAGTATACAAACGATAAGGAAGTAAAAATTTCCACGATTACACGCATCATAAATAGTTTAAAAGTTAATATCAATGAGATATTTAAATAATTCAGTCTTCAATTTGTGTTATTTGTTCATTTGATTAGATTTAGATTTATTGTTTTCAAATATTTACAATATTCATAGATGCGTAATAAATAAATTTTATTAAAAATATATTTATGGTGTTTGTATTACTCTTGAATGCGATGTAAATATTTTTTTTGTCATCTGGAATATTTTTGTCAACACAGTTGGCAGCACTGATTGTATGCGGTATTATGAATATTTAAATTCGTAATGTAACGTAATGTAAGAACGTTAGCAATAGACAGTGAGCACTTAACGATGTATTCAGGTTGATAAATTGTTTTTGGCAGCTGCTTATTAAAAGTTGATTTGCCTTAGGCCGAAATGAGGGTTTGCAAAACACTTGCTTTTCAATGAGACAATCGACACATGACTGTGATTATTTCGCATCTGACACTACAAAATAATATGGCACATAACGAAATAACGCATCTTTTTAACACAATAGAAAAATGCTCCACAACTTAATGTAACGATGCAACACGAAACTACATTTTTAAAATTCGCCAAAATTTAAATGGATCGTAATGCGATACGGGTCTTGCCAATATCTTAAAACTGTAAGTATACACGATATAAATAAGCTAACACTGATGTTTAAAATGTGGTGCACTACATACTATAGCTATATCCAGGGAAACGATACATACTTATAAAAATATGGACATCAAACGAAATAATAACTGATTCATTAATTCAAATTAGGTACACACTATTATGCGGTATCTACTCGGCGATGACAACAGTAGCTTCTACACAAGGCCACGCCGTACTAATGATCATATGGTGCACCGCCTAAGGGCGCCTGATTATAATGGTCGCCTTTTTATAATAGTTCTAAAAACCTTTTGCACAGGGGTATTCTACTAGTGGCGTGCACTGCTTCTACAGGTAATCAACTAAACCATGAACTACTGGTTCATAAGTAATTTTAATATTATATAAGTCGTCGAACATCCGTGAAACTTCGTCGCGGAAGACAATGGATCCCGTCGCCTTAATAACCCATTGCTACCGTGTTTACGACCAATGGTAGTTCTCAATTATATATAATATTATTATTAGCATAAATATATACAACCTTACATTTCATTTAATGTAATTAATTAAAATACTGGTATTTAATAATGTTAACATGATGTTTATAGACGAAGCTATTTATCATTTAAAAAATAGAGAAATATAATAATGAATAATGTTAATGGACTTATTATAAATGATTCCAAGAAAAGATCAATTTATGGTTTAAAACATTGAATATACAAATTATACATTGCCACCTTATTATCATAACCGTGTTTATGATTCTCATGTTTATAAAATTAGGTAATCATTTCAATTCAAATATTGTGATTTCTATGGAAGGTTTTAGGCTGAAATATGAATGAAAACATTAATAATGTATAATACGATATTATGGTATTGCATATATAAGTAGATTAATTAGGAAACCTAATTAATCAGTAAACACTTAATTGAGATAAATGAAAAAAGTGGCCAATGGAGAGAGAGATAAATGAGAATATGATAGCAAGTTAATTACCATAGAGTCATAGACAAAGCGTAACTACCTGTCCGTTGTGTACCTATGGTGAAAAGTAAATATTGGGTTTTATATTTCAGTAGTCAAAGTGCAAATAAGGCTAAGATAAGAAATTGAATCTGTGTAATTAGGGTTCTGTAATAAATTAAAAACAAGATTTCTGCAATCGTATAATTAAAACCGTCGTTAATTGAAAGTGGTACATTGATGTTTTTCTAGAAAGATAATTATTCCAATATATTTTTCGTAAAGTCAATGATATCATTCTCCTTGCAATCACTAACGAGACCAATGATGATTACATAGCGACATAGAAAGACAGCAGTGACGTAGATACCGTGGAGCAGTTGGAGAAAACTGCTCCAAGGCCCTGATTATTTAGCTATACCACTGAAGGGTAGTAAACAGCGGCAGGGGTCAATAATAACTATACAAAATAATAATGAATTAAGTAGGGATTTTAATATACATCGTAGTGTTATCAAAAATAATCATATTATATTCCAATTAATTTATTCATAAGTAAAGATAAAAATGTATTAATTGACCGATTTTTAAAACCTGACGACAAGTCCGCCGTTGACTTTATGCAAGATCTTCCAAATCCATGCAGGTACAAGAATCAGTGCATGCAAAAAATAAATTTACCGTTATGTATTATACAGTACATTTCGAGAATATTAAGATATGGATATGTATTTAAGCTAAGATTGGGTTTACTGGGAGAGGGCTATGGCGCTAAAAATCTTTGAATAGTGGTGTGGGAGAAGGATGGGGTAGCCCAGGAAATTTGGAAATCACTGAAATAACATTTATCTACCGTTGGATGGCTTGTCTCAGTGTTTCATCAAAACAATGTAAAGTATTAATTTAATGAATTAACAAATTCAATGTTGTTTCAATTAAATTTCATTGAGCTGTATCCACTTTATAATATTATTGTTTACGACTATCTAACTATTTCAATTATTGATAATAATTCATTAATACGCATAAATTAATTATGAATATGTATTGCTATCCACCAAGTGACAGTACTGATCCAGTCAATAGAGCAGTATTTTGAAATCTCAGGTCATGAGCCAGATCTGGGTCGGAGGGGCTGTGATAGGTCACAGGGTTTCTGAGGAAATGAAGAGATAGCCAGAGCACTAATAAATTAACTGATTTATTAGTGGAAACGTTTTCTCAACTTTAATTTACTGACAATAAACAGTATATTTTACGAATTGTTTCAATGTAATTTAACTAATGACATGTAATTGTATTGCATAATAAAATAAAAACAAAACTTGCCTGATAATTATTTTTTCAGATTGGCAACACAATGTTTTTTAAAATTTTTTAATGGTCACGATTTGGCTATTGAGAATTTACAATAATATTGTATACAAAGCATATTAAAAACACTTAGTATTTATACAAAACAAATGGTTGTTCATAAGCCGTTATACATGTATGAACACACGATGATGGAACTTGCTAGGTGGAATGCAGACGATTGGACGTTTGGTCACATATTCACAATTCAATTTGCTTAAGTACACTATAAGTACATTTTAGTGATAATAATTCCCAACATAACAGCAAACCTCATATTGTTAAAATATAATTATTTAAACATATAAATAGCTACGCAAGATGGTTCGTTCATCGTTTGGACCGATCAATTTAGAGATTCAGTTTTCGGCGTCACACAGCGAGCGGGAAGTTTTTTCTTTTTCCACAAATTTTACCTAATAAAATGATCGATCATATGGATAATTAGAAAATTAAAGATAATCGTTTTCACGCACGATCTAGTGTAATCCAACCCAAAGTCATAGAAACTTCTTTCTTAACGTCCTTTCCGCCATGGTATATGTGGCAGGTAGAATATTACTAGAAGGACTATTATTAAAATTACTTCGAAGAGAACAGGTGTTTAACTTTATTATAATATGATGTCTTTTATGTGGTTAACCAAGTTTTGATAGCTTCGTTATTATTAAATTATGTTTTCTTTGCAATTATTGTAAATAAATTGGTTGTTTTAATTTATAAGTTTTTTGTTACATAAAGTGTATATTTAAATTGATATTACAGTGTCTATTTATCGTACAACATTGTGTTATAATATTGTATATTTAAATGGGAATCTAAATTAATCGTCATGTTTCTGTGGGTATATTAAAAGTTAAATTTTTCACACATGATAATTTTGAGTATCGGGAATACATAAACATTTAATTTATTTATAAAAAATAATGCAATAATTTTGGGTACCTAGGTTTTCATCACGTACGACACAAATTAAAAAAAATTAGAGATGTTATCAATTTTATGCGATCGACAATGTTATCAATACATCGATAAATAATAATCTGTGTACGAATTCATAACAAAATAATTTATTTACCATTACGTCTGCCAAAGGGTCCCAGGAACGTCGAATTGCGCCCAATGACATTATCGTTGATGTATTTCACCAGCCTCTCAGTGTCCTCATTCTTCTCGCCGTCGAAGGAAGGGTTCAGACCGTCCCCCGACGAGAAATCTTCCTGCATGGAGCAGAATTTGCTTCGCAGACCATGCGGTGTTTTATTGACAGTAGACATATTTTCACAATAAACATTTAGCCACGCTCACAAACATAATATTAATGAAATAAAATACGTGTAGTACACTCACTGAACTGTGTTTTATTCAATATAATGTCACACACGGCTTGTTATCGTTGACAAGTTTGAAAGAGCGCCACACAATGTCATTAATTAAAAGATTGACATACGACGATACTTTCCCGCACGCTGGTTAGAGTCCAACTGGATATTGTGCCGCCGACAGTGCTGACTAACCCCACATACAGATTCTTCTTTGTGCGTATTCGATTACGCTTACACTGTGTAGTTATAGCGTGAAATTTAAAATGCGTGAAGTAAGATGTTTCAGGAGCTCGCTATAGTTATGTAAGAACTCAACGCATAAGCTTGAATGTATTTAACATTCTAATCTATCAAATTATAATAGGCAAAATATCTAAATGAATTTGCTATAAATATCCGACATAATAATAATAATATAACAGAGGATTTCCGTAAGTAATAGTGAATTGTATCCCCAGCAGTGTGAAAGTTAGGGTGCCTCCCTCCCATCTGGGTAGTTCGGGTTCTATTCCCACATTTGATTAGTTTTTGGAAATCTGAAAATGCAGGACTGGATGCCCATTAGTTTGTGCAACTGTTTATTATCGATTCTCGTGAAAAATAATCTATCAAGCTGTGTCTTCACATTGGAAAAGATCCAAATAATCCACTCTCATAGTGGAAATCTTCATAGTGTGTATCTATATGCTCCACTTTTGGAGTGGACATGGTATATAAAAAAAGAGAATGGAAAAGATCATTAGAGAAAGGTCGTACTTGATTTTTTTACGCTGACCAGGATGAAAGAGAAATAGGAAATAGTGAAAATTGTGAATCGAGTTTATATTGTATTGTACTTTGTTATACACACTTATCGAAACTTTTGATATTTGAATTTAATGATTATAAATTAATGTAAACTACGATGGTTCTATTTTTCAAATTTATTGACAAATTAACAATATTCGTCGATACAAATAAACAATTGTGTACATATTTTTTTGCAAAACTTTTGAAATTCAGATTCTCTTCTCTTGATTATAATGAAAAAATATAACCGCCCAATCTCCAATAGATAGAGAAGAGACATTATTTAACATTTTTTATACATACTAATACATTAATATTTCGAATTATTCTATTAACAAATTATATTTATTGTTATCGAATCATGATCAGCCCAATATTTACTAATAATTAAAAAAAAATTCTTACAAACGGTATTAACGGTATAGTATAAATTTAATATTGACAATAATTGCGAATATCCACCTCACTCCTCACTGTGCGAAGTAACGCATTGAATGTAAATGCGCCATCGAAATCTTTGATTTTTTGACGCAGGCAAGCTGTGGCGCTATTGTCAAAATGGCAAAATAAAATTTAAAAAGTGATACCTAATGAAATTGGGCACTTCTGCAAAAAAATCACAAGAATCTTACTTACATCATGCATTCGTTGCGTAGGTCTTTATTATTTATGTGCCCAATTTTACAAGCCATGTAATGTATATTTCAATAGTATTTGACTAATGAAGTAATCATTGATATTGGATCAAATTAGCTGCATATTTTATTATGTACCATTAAAATTTTGAAATCTTTTAAAAGCACATAATTTCAGAACAGAGCACATATTTTTTTTCATGCTTATATGCCAGAAGATTTTCCAAAAAGGTAAATTTATAGCAAAGTAAAGGAAAATATAAATACACATTATTATATTATTAAAGCCGAAACAAAAACACCATTACATTCCTTACTTTGGAGCTGTCCTGTCAGCCATAATTTTTTTTGTCGATAAATTAGAAAACTGTAGAAACAACTGTTAGTTGGAGGTAATTTGTCTACTTTGACAATCTTATTTTATTATAATCAGAATTATTACATAAAATATTTTTTCTTATATTACTATTTTATACTTTTTTTTTTACTTTAATTGATTATTGATATTGAATAAATTTAAGAAATAATAAAAAAATACTTACATTCGAGTTTTAGACTAAGTGATGAATTATTATCAAAATTAGACAAATAAAATTAAAGAATATTTAATAAATTTATTAATTATTTTATAAGATGTTTCTCATAGAAAACAACATTATCAAGTATACAAATGAATGAACACTATCTATAATGTCAAACAAAGATACCATCATACCTACAAGAACACAATAATTTCAGCAACATACACCTATAAAGCTTCTGTAAAGGAAAACAAAAAAAATTGTAAATTAATATCTTCTTTATTAAAGAAATAAACATTGAAAGAGTGCGACAATCATAACCAAATATTATTAATAATTAATGATGTCAATGTTGTTTATTTTATTTTTTTAATTAAAGAAAGCAAATTATATGATAACTTCTAAAGTGCGAATAATACAAAATTAGGAATACAGCTAATAAAGTTGAAAAAGCCTTTGCAATATATAAATTAGTATATTTTTTACTGAATAGTGAGTAGGTAATTTTAAAAACATTTGAATTATTATTGTAAAACATAGAGAATGCTAATCACAACATCAGAATTTGGCACTAATTTTAATTGAAAAATATTTTTTTTCAAATTGTGAAGCATTTACAAAATATTTTATCGTGGTCATACTAATCATACTAAAACAAAATGTTGAATGAAAGTATGTATACTTACAATGTATTTGAAATTTTCATATTATTTTGTTATGGTTTATGTTTATATAGCTCAGAAAGAAAAAATGGGCATTGTGTTACAAATAAAGTTATTATCTACAGGTGTAAATATGTAACTAAAGCCTGAATGCATATAAATCTAAATAAATATTACTGAATATTAATTAAACAATATTAATAAAAATATGTTAATATTATAATAGTAAGCAGAATGATTGAATATTTTCTTTTTTTTATTTCATGATGAGGCAGATATTTATTTATTTTATTTATATATGCCTAAATTACAACATAAATTAATTTTTTTGTTACAATAAATCATAGTTATTTATATAGATAACGTTGTTTAAATAAGTTTTCACAGTTAAGAAGAAAAATGATGAAATTCATGTTGATTAAATCATTATTGATAGATTTTCAAATAGTTTATGATTTTTTAAATAAATACATAGATGTTTTTATTTTTTTATTTCATACAATAATTATCTGTATAAAACAGCATCTGTGAATTAAGTTTATAATCATTATATAAGTATTCATGTTGAAACTAAATCATTCTGGATATTTGTTTGAAAAAAATACCTCATTATTACATACCTAATATCTTATCTAATATTTATTATTTATTGCATTTAAAATTTTTATAAAAAACTTTCTAAAATATTCTGCTACAGTCAAGACTATCGTCCGATCCATATTTAACATATATCTTCTTATCCCGGCCATGACATAATATTAATTAATAAAATAATTTTTCATAATTAACTCCTAAAGTATTAAGAACAGCTTGTCATTTTTTATCACGACACATTCGGGCTTCATGCCGACAAAAACTTACTTTAAATTGAAAAGAAATTTCATAATTTAAAACTGCATACAACTTATTAAATTAACAGTAAACTAAAAAGGCCAATTGTTAAAAAAAATCTAAGATTACACAAAGAAAAGAAAATAAGAATACTGAAAAATAATCTGCAAAAATTATAAATAAATTGATAATAGTCTTAATATTAGTTTGTTTAAAACACTATTTGTTTAATTTGACTAAAATGTGATAGTTTTATTGAAATTATTGTACAAGATTTATCATTGATATCTGATAGGGTCTGCTTCCATTTACAAACTGGTGCAACATTGTATCATTCGAAAAGATAGTTTGTACATCCGATCTGCATGTAAAGCCGATGAGTTTTTTGCAAGCAGAAGTAGTGTTAACTTCATTTTCGTTTCGAGCTGATTTTATTTTATCTTAAAATATAATCTATTCGATTTTAATTGAACATCAAATTTCCATGAATTAAGCAATGCATTATTCAATCAAAATTACACAAAAAGAAAAGCATTAACATAGAACTTGAGTGTAGTTTAGTTATCAAATGATGAGATCACATTTGTCTAGCTCATATAAATATCAATGGTTTAATGTGCAGAGCAGCTAAACTTTGGGTAAACATATGAATCACAAATACAATACACCAAAGATTTCTAGTAGACAACATAATGACTTCTAAAGTATGAAGATTTATGAAAAAAAAATTGAATGTGTTTCTGGCTGATATACTAATGTTTTAATTAGTTCCTAGTAATATTTTAAACGATAATAGAATTATAAGAGTATTTTTACAACTAAAAAGATATCAAATTGGTTTCAGACACATTTTTAAGCATACATCTTAATGGTGGACGTGTTTGCATTTCTCTGTGGTTCTTTGGAAAAAGTTTGGCATTCATTCTCCCTCTCATGAATATTTCATAAACTGAGGATACGATTTTTTTTTGCTTAATATCAGATCAATATTTAGAAATTAAAACTTTTAAACAAATTAAATAAAACTTTAAGATTTTGGAAAGAAAAATCTGAGCTGTAATTAATGATACATCGATGGCTTAGTGTACAATTTTCATATTTCTGTTTTTATTGAAATTGAGTTGTCACACACAAAAAATATTTGTCTACATTATATCTTTATGCTGGAAAAATATTGTATGTCAAAATAGAGTATTTGAGATAGTGTCTTATTTTAAAACAAAAACCTGAGTTATGCAGACTTCTCAAAACTTTATAACATAAAAAACTAAACATACAACACCTTTGCATTAAATCATGCATATATAATTTAGATAATATATGAATGGTAAATATTTTAGTTGACTCACAGATTAAAATTTGATTGTTCAATAATGAAATTAAATACTTTATATCCAGCCAGACACTTGTTTTCCAGTAGCCGTGGACTTGCCTCGCCCAGGTGGCTGGATAGATGGCGATGTGGGAGCAGACTTTGATGGTGCATCACTTTCAGGGGCAGTAAGATGAACAGTAGGCAGTGCTGGAGTGGCTGTTGTTGAACTATCAGGTTCAGGGCTGGTTGTTGTAGGTGTATCTGGTTCTTTGGGCTGCGTTTGTGATGCACCACTATCAACAGATTGTGGCCGTTGACTGGATTGTGATTGTGGAGTGGCAGGGTGTGAGCTTGGTGGCGGAGGACTCTCTTGATGTGAGCTTCTGGAGCCAGCTAACGAATGCTCTCTTGACCATGATTTAAGAGGTCTTGTGGCGGCTGATGCGGATCCAAAGCTTCCTACAGATGTACCTGAATAATAAATGAACACACAATAATAATAAATAATGTATTTCTTAGTTTTTTTACTATATCCTCTCCAAATGTCAGATCTTAAATATCCATAATATTAATTTTATCACCTTGAAACATTTAAAAATTATCATGAAGATTGGCTGTCAGCAAGTGCTCAATTTATTGGCACCATTCTAAGCCTTCATTTTTTTTTGCTAATCCAGAGTTTATATGCACATTGTATATATTGCCTAGTGATTTAAAAGTTTATTCATTTACCAACTCAACTATTAGGGTGGAAAATTATTGATGAATATCAAAAAACATTTTAAAATTGTAATTAAGTTACAAGTTATTTCATATTTTTGATGGCTATTTTGTTTGTCACACTGCCCTAGAAACTATGTCTATATATTATAATTATAATAGTTAATATTTTCGACTGATGGTGCTTGATGGAAATTGATTTTAAATAATTGAGAATTATTATAGTATTTAAAAAAAATTGTATTATAATTTTTTTTTAACTATCACTATTAAATCGCAAAAATATATGGTCAAATAAATTTATCTTTTAATTTTTGTCAATAGTGAACATGCATAAAACCAGCTATTATCTTATAAGTGGTATTAATTATATAAATTAAAATTTGTCAAATACACTATTTGATATAAGAAATTTTAGTTCTATGTTTACCATCATCTTGTTGCAAAACTTCAGCATTCGTGTCTTGTTTCACAACATCCTTATCACCTTCAAGCTCTTCATCAGATGTCTCTTGGATCGGAGTTCTGCTGCGGAAATCTTTTCCCTCTATCGGTGCTATTGAACTTTTTTCTAGCACAATGCTGCTGTCATCACTCATTTCAGGCTTTTCTGAAATCAGTTACTAATTATTGATCACAGATTTGATAGCACTACAATGTTTCACAATACAAAAGTTATTATGTAATATAATAATCAAAAAATTATATAAATTAAAAATCATATTTTTATTACACGCCATCAATTATGACATTGCATTTAGTTTTTTGTTTATCTACAGAGTAAGCTGTCAAGCTACTAATATCTTTAACATAATTAATAATTTTTTTACTTATATTAAAGGATCTTTTATATCTGTATATATATATTTTTTTTTCAAGGGATACAAAATATCAAAGATTTTATGTGAACAAAAGAAGTACCAAAACTCTCTCCATCAGCCTTTTCTTCTTCTTTTTCAGGTTTCAATTTGACAGACTTTGGCCGCAACCTAATAACGGGTGGAGCGTTATCAAAGACTTCATCCTCCATTGCGATGGACGATGTTGAACCAAGGCGGCCTGTTTCTTCTCGAATGTTGAAATCTGACTTGATCTTCTTCTTCATGAATTTTGCATAAGCCACACGTGTTGTCGGAGTAACATCCAATAGACGAGGATTGAACTCTGAAATGAGTACATTAATATAATGAGTGGTTATATTCTTAAATAAGGTTAAAGAATATTATATATCTATAAATAGAATATTTTGGTGCAAAAATCAAGCACTTCGATTATATTTAAAATGATTGTTTTTTCTTAAACCGTGTTATACATGCATATGCCACAATTCTTCAACCGTGTTGTAGAAGTACCGTGTTATACGAGGTCCAGGTGTATTAGAAAACATTATAAAATGCAAAATTTAGAATGAACACTTCTATCCGATAATTTTATCATAGCTGTCGTTTATCGGTATATCCATAAGTTGTACACATTATAACGGTACATATTTATATGTATATACACACATATTATTGAGACATTGTATTCATCACATCCTGGTGTAATCGTGTTTGATTTAATCAAGCTCTACTGAATGTATTCTTAAAGGTTACTTATCTTCCACGTACAGTTGAATGAAAAATAAGTAATTTCAAAATAAGTAACAGTTTTTCTAACTCATCATTGAGGAATGTAACAAAGAATAGTTTATAAATTAGAATATGTGAAATATATTATTTTTCTGAAGGCTTATATTGCAAATAATCAATTAGAGTGACTTTGTGACAAAATGACATACCGACAAGTTTTTCTGTGTCCATAGATTGGTGGTCAACATTTTCCAGAATGTGAAGTCGCAGAGACTGTCGCGATCTACGCATAAGAGCTTCAGATCTAGTGCCGATTGGATCGCCTTTCATAGTATTCTGGCGTACAAATGCATTCCAATCCTTGTTTTTGCTAAAACAATAAAACATAAATTTATATTTTTTTAGAACAATATTAGTACAAAAAGAATCATCTTTATAAGTTACAATTATGTTATATCAAATGATCTAGATTCTATTAAACGCTATATATTTTACGTGTACAGTTTATTTTATAAGAAATTTGTTCATTTAATTCTTCAACAAATTTTTGGTATTTAATAGTTTCGAATTCGAGAAATGCTGTACTTTGAAATTTATAATATAATGAAAGAAATTAATTGACATATTTGTTGTTAATTCTCACTTAGTGCTAGTTCCTCGTTTTCCAATTGCTTTAGCAATCTGGCCGAAGACATCTTTGGGTTCTTGGTCACTTGAAATGACATCCTTCACTATGCCCTCCACAATTCCAATCTGGAAGTCCTTTAGAAGTCGTCTTTCCATCACCCGGCCCTTCTTTCCTGGCACTGTGAAGATCAAACAAATAATAAATATTTTTTTGTATATTGTGAAAGTCTTACCGTATACTATGGAAACAAAAGAGAACGAACTGAACTGGTTCTGAAAAGGATACTAGTTCATATAAACAACATCTTATGATTGAGTTTTCTTTTTTCTACTTTTAAGTAACAGTATTAAATTAAATCAGTTACTCTTTATTGGAAATAATGTATTACAGTGGTGTTAAAATTTTCCTCCTCCAAGAATAATAAGTGTGAAAAAACTAACAGTTATAACATATTTTCTATTAGAAATTCATTTAGCATTTTTTTCAATCTCACCTTGTGCATCATTTGGATCCATTCTTGGCGTTTGCATTCCGTTTCTATGCAGAATATCAATAAGCTCATAGCGAAGAGTACTGATATCTTGCCGAATTTCCATCACATCGTCTTCAGTCACTCCAAATTCGTCTCTCTTTCTTTGTTCTGCCGTCACATATCTTCGCACCAATTGACGCATCACGGCTTCATGCCGAAGTTGGGCTTTTTCGTGTGATTTACGCTAACAATGCATTAAACTTTAAATTTAAATTCTTGTATTTCTCAAATAAATATGGGGTATAAGGAATCTATTTGGACGTATTTTGGTCTCCCAAATTATGAAGCCTTTGAGCTCCTTATCTATAATAATATTATATATAGAGATAATCAATTTTGTATAAATAACTTTATATAATCTATTATATTAGAGTAAATAGATTTATAAACTTGGTGAAAAATAATAGAAAAGTTTTCTTCTATCATATGTTTCTGAATATAATTATTTATAAAGTCTATCAACTTACTATTGAAAAAAAAAACTAAAATATTGTTAAATGAGTTTAAGATTTTGATGAATCAAAAAATAAACTTTAAATATACCATTATAGATTTGTTAGATCGTTCTGATCTGCAAGACAGTGCTTTCATGACGTTCTTTGGCGAAGGAAATAGATTAAAGGGCGGAGGAACTGTATCGCCTTCTTCAAAATAAGACATCCACAAGTTAGTGCGAGCAAACTTCCATTCCATATCTGATCTTTCCTATAAAAATAATAAAGACGTCTTAAAATATGTAATGAAATTATTTGGAAGAATTTATTAATGATAAGAAAAGGTGTTATAAAATATGCACAAATATAGTCGAAAACAATATTTTAAATACAGGTTTTAAAGGCATAGTAACCATTACAGTTGTAAAATTATTTAATTTAAATCACGTATCCTTTCAAAGTATAATATAATATCACAATGAGTGTAGATGTATTTTTGATTGGTGATCCACAATCATTTTTGATAACGTATTATTGGTAATTTTTTAGTTCTTAGTGTTCGTTTTAAGGGACGGTTACCTTGTGCGTATACCTGATTAATTCTTTTCCAAAGGTTTTCACGTAAATGTCAAAATTCAAAAATGTTAAAAAAGAAAATCACGTAATCGAGAAAAAAATCGAATTATTTATGTAAAAATATATCTTCCACATATGAATATTGAACGATATTTAATTAATAATACTCCAATAATGGACAATGTAGTAGCAAAATATTTACAAAAAATAAAATATACAGAATCACAAAAGTGCGAATTCGTGTAGGTCGAGAATACTTAGCTCGAAGACTACATGTTCTATAAAATTAAAAAATATTTTTAGTGAGACAGTATTTAGTTGGACACCAGGCTAAACAGATATTCACCGTCAATTCACAATTCTAATACTAGTAAGAAGTATTGCGCGAGAGATTTATTATTTGTCAAGCATAGTCTTGCTTATTTTGCTTGTAAATAAATGCTCTATAATAGAAATAATACTCATTCACAATAAGAGAAACCATTTAAGTGATGTAAAAGGTCACTGATATTATTGGATTTTTAATTTAACAGAGGTAAAACTTTATATATTTATGGACTTTTGGTTGGTACTATTATTGTTATGTCATTAAAACTCTGTAGCTAGTTGTTATTCTTCACAGAATTTTTTCCTGGGTTCAGCTGTCTTGCATTTAAATACATGTTAAAACATGCTGTTTATTAATGAAGTTACAGGAGTCGATCCTATAAATTTTGGTATCATATAGGTGCACACACTTATTTGTTCAGACATGAAGGCAATGTTTAATTAATTAGCTGATGATAATTATTGTTGTTTTATATTATTATATACTTAAAATGTTCTAAAATAATTTATATATATGTTTAGAAAAGAAAAATCATATTATTACTTTTATTTATAATTTTTATCACTTACGGAAATAATCTGGTAAGAATTAGACATCATAGCAATAAGCATATTCAGTAAGACAATGATGTTGATGACACTGTATGATCCAAACATAAGTAGCGCCCAGAATCTGGTAAAACTCTTGATTCCTGTCAGATCGAATGTGCTCAAATCCACTAGACCAAAACTCGCCCAAAACAATGACTGCGACGTTTCAAACAAACTGAAATTAATAATTAAAACACAGTTTTTGAATCTGCTAATGAAATTTTGAGATTTTTATTGAATCGAAAACCTGAAATGAAAATCTAAAACTATAGATATAAATTTTTGTAAAAACATATCAAATATGATTGCATTTCCTTTGTTAATTAATCTTAGGAAATATCAAATAATAACAGGTCTTAATAAATGATTTAATGGTATATTAGTGGTCAGATAAATTTGTTACTTGGCATATCTTCTCCAGATAGAACATGCATTATCTTGATTATCAAAATCAGGTAGTCCACTTGGTAAATGGTAACATTTTTTCTTCTCTAGATCTGCATAATACCACATGAGCTGATTCATACCTGGAATTGAATGTTTATTTGTAGTATATTATGTTGAATAAATGAAAAATGAAAATCTTTATAAATAAAATAAAAAGAACAATCTTTTAAAAAACGGTGTACGACATCTATTGTTTATTTATCTAAGTAAAACTAAAAATAGTTTGTAATATATTCCACAGATGCTAGTGTAAGTAATTTAAATGTTTCTTTTATAAAATTAATTCAATAGCATTTATAAAAGTACTTACCGCAGCCAAAAGCAAACAAGACCAAGGTGTAAATAAAGAAGAATTTTATAATATCAATGATCATTCTACCAAGAGAAACTTGCAGTGGTCCTAAATGAGGGTTTATAGAGAAAATATGAACTAATTTTAGAAAGCTAAATATCATTCCAGCTGCGAACGCGCCTTCTGATAATAGCATTGGGTCATACGGGTCCCAGCGTTCTCTAGGATACCAAGGATCTAACCCTCTAGCTGCATCACGCTGGAAATTTAATTTTAAAATGGAGTTAATAATTTACAGGTAATAAAATCGAAAGAACTTGTGATAGCTATGAATTATTTATTAATCCATATAAAGGGAAAATCTCTGCAGGACAAGCTAGAGTCTCATAAGATTGCTAATGATTCATTAAAATTAATAAAAATATATTAATTATACCTTTGATGTTACTTAAATACTTAAATAAATACTCAAAATAACATAATTAAAAATAATTCAATTTTCACAGAACTATCTAGGAGTCATGGAATTTGAACTAGCAACCTCCAAAACCAAAAATTATTAACACCTAAAGACGAAATTAAAAATTTATACTTGGCAAGGTGTATTGTGTTAATGAAACTGGTCTCATATTAAATAAAATTAATTTTTATATATTTTTTTTCCTCCCTATCTTTCTACCTAATTGAAACTATGTGGAGCCTGCTATTGGTGTACTCAGTTTCCTGACTATTTTATCTAGGGTGGGTACCGAGAAGTTAAGATATTTCCCTTTCTCTCATGTAAGCTTGCCAATAATCCAGCTATAATATTTTTTTTAATGCTGAAGGCTTTTCGAAGGGAAAGCAATTAAAGAAAACTCCTCTTTTTTATATTTTTGTTTGTTTTGTTATACCATGTCCGCTCCAAAAGTGAAGCATATAGATTTACACAGTATGAGGATCTCCACCTCAGAAATGGAGTATATGGATCTTTGTAATGTAAAAATAGGTCCTGATAGATTTTTTTTACAAGGACTCATTGTTAACTAATTGCTCAAGTCATTGAGTATCAAGTCCTGTATTTTCGGATTTTCGTAAATCCAGCAGATGTGGGAATTGAACCCGCATTCCCTGAATGCAAAATGTGCATGCTTACTTTCGTTACCGCTACCAGGCACACTCAGGTGATATGATTAAAAACAAGAAGTCTCTAAATATAAGAAAAGATTAAAATATTAATACCTGAACTATGTACCAAGAAGCAAATCGTAAACTTATCCAAGCAATATAGAAGACGTTCGTTATAAAATCAACTATGTTCCACAAATCGTTGACGTATTCCAATAATCCACCAGACCATAAAGATCTTATCTCTGACCAAATTAAACCTGGAATAATATGAATTAATTAGTGAGCACAACAAGTACTAGATTATTATTTTTATAAAATGTCAATTATTCATTCTCCATGTGTTGCGAGAAGATACAATCACAGATTGGTTGATTAAGATTAGGAAATTGCCTTATATATTTGTGATTAATTTATGTTTATCAAGAAAAGATTATGTGCCTGTATAGAATTAACATTTTGTGAATAATACAAAGAGACTAAGTAAAGATATTTATTTGAGATATATTATGTAAAAACGTGTAATGAAAGCACTTACTTATAATATAAACAATGACGCTAAACTCAATAACTCCTGGAAGAGCACCCCTTTCACGTTTTTTCCAGCCGTCAAGAATCGATAAAAGCCAAGGAGTTCCAATCCATTCTAAAACTAAGTATTCTGCACGTTGACTGGCTAAACCCAAGAGCACTGGAAGACATAAAATAATACATTTCATATAAGGAATGGAAATGTAACATGTCTTATTGTAATTATCTCCTTTAAAATTTGTATTTTACCACATTGGAAGTTTTAACAGCTCAACGATGATGTATTATATTTATATTGGTTGCAGTGAGACAAACAGTCGTAATGCTTGTTTTGATCATACAAAACGTAATTAAATAATATTTTGTGAGTAATAAAAATTATACCAAAAGTATTTCTGGTAACTAATTTTGACATAAAGAACTATAAATAAAAAATCTGGACTTAGACATTAATTTTTTTCTGACGAATACTTACGTCTATTTATCAGATTCATTTTGTTCACTGTGCAAAGAATTTTCTAGAGTTTTTCTAGGTGCTTACCAGATTCTGGTTCGAGTAAAATTAATAAATCTTGCGGCTTAAAAACATGCAGTCCACTAAATATTTTATAATCTGGTGAGGTATTTTTGAGTTAGTTAGCATCTTCGTATACTTACTGAGAAAAAAACCGTAAGAGCTACTATGACAGATGAATTTAACGAATGGCTTTTTCATGAACTGTCCCATTGTAGAGTTGGGTGATAGCATATAGATGGTGCTGTAGACAGGAAACATTGCTCCAAGTTTTGCTACCTGGATCATTTGACCAACCATATTCTTGCGGCGAAAGCCTGGTAGACCTTCATACCAGATTGCTGCCAAGAGCTGTTGGACGTTTGGATGTGCCACAAACTAAAACAGCATCGAAAGAAAATTTTGAAGCTATTAATATTAATTAAATAGACCAAATAATTAAATACCATTTAGTTATTGTACATTATAAGTTTA
This sequence comes from Rhyacophila evoluta, assembly GCA_022683975.1. NCBI lineage: Eukaryota > Metazoa > Arthropoda > Insecta > Trichoptera > Rhyacophilidae > Rhyacophila > Rhyacophila evoluta. Next base: position 323 of record JAGVSQ010001070.1, on the reverse strand, counting down.
CTATGAACAATATGATGTTCAGTAATTCGAATATAATGATAAATTGTAAGTGGAGATTCAAAAGAGAGGATCAAACCATTTTTTGCTTGTATTGTATAGCAAGCTTGAGTCTGTCCAGAGTTTGTCTTTCTCCCGGATCCCAGACATCAGAGTCCATAGGGTTGTAGTTGAGCATTATTTCCAATTCGTTTGACGTCCTTGCATGATCCAGCAGAGCTGTTGAAAAGCCTTGGCACAAAGCACGCAGTTCCTGTTAATATTGTCATTCCAATAATTAATATTTTCGACTGATGGTGCTTGATGGAAATTGATTTTAAATTCTG
>JAGVSQ010001069.1:1565-31897 GCA_022683975.1 Rhyacophila evoluta | reverse complement strand
ATATACTCCTCTTTCGGAGTGGATATCTTCACAATGTGTGGATCCATATGCTCCAAGTTGGGAGCAAACATGGTATATATAAAAAAAAATACATTTTTATATTTCTTGCAAAACTCTATTTAGCTAGGACCTTATTTGTAATACAAGCGAGAAATCATCGCTTTAGGATTGGTTTGTCGTATATCCACGATGCGTGATTTGAAAAAAAACGTGTTTCAATTAATTATATAGTAAATACCATAGAAATAATGTAATTATATGATACAGTAATCATAAAGATTTAAAAAAATTCAGATACCTTCATTTATTTACCTGTATGTATTAATTACATTATAACGAAATTCGATTTTCATCTTCTAAACATTTGACGGTTGGTCTATTGGACAAACCAATTCTAAAGCCCCGAAATGCTAACAATCATTTGTCTCTAGGTTTTCATTAAAAAAATACACATAATAAATATAAAATTACGCAGTTCGTATGTTTAAATATAGTGGAATGATTTTTTTTATCAAATATAATTTTAGATGATTGAGTTTCTCGCTCGGAAAGAGCTTACCAGCCAAAAGCTTAGTAAATATATGTACTAATAAACTATCGAAATTATACTTTCTTAACCTTACATAATATATTGTAAATATAATAAAAATACATTTTTCACATTTATTAATTGTAATTTTAATAATAATTTAACTTACTAATCCAGTCCATGCTTTGAAAATTGACTCAGTAGCTAGCTATCTATGCCCATTCATGAAGTTTCTATGCAAATACTTTGTTTTTGTCACAATGTTTCTTGCTCCGATTTTTTGTGTCATTTATCATAACATGCTGATTTTCATTATAAATTTTAACATTTTTTAACTGTAGGTGTTCTCGTAGGGAACTCTCATAACCTAATTCATTGCCAAAAATATCCACATCAAACAGTTTATGATACTTAGAAATTTCGTTAACACATAACTCACCCGAAGCTTACTTACTATTAATCAATAATATATTAGAACTTTTATTAAAATAAATCTATATCATAATTATCATAGCATAATATCCAGCCGAAGCACTACTTAATACTATTTTACGTAAACTATTTTTCTTTTTAGTTGAATTACACACAAATGGAAAATCAATATCGACAAAAAGCGAAAGTTTGTTTATACGCATGTTATTTAACATGCAGCTACTGTAAAATATAGTCAATATATTTTTATAGAAAATGTTCGCTCCCAAAGCGGAAGATATGGATATATACAGTGTCAAAACATACACTCCGAAAGTAGAGTATATGGATTTTTGCGATGTGGAAACATGTCTTCACAGATAATTTTGTTTGGAAATGATTCGAATCAATATTGTATTTCAATGATAGACAAGTATGATGATTTTCGGCATGTATTAAATTTAAAATAATAATTATCTCTAATCAATTTATGAAACATATTTTCATTTTAATATCTGCTGAGATTTCAAAAAAATGATACAGTTTAACAAAAGTTATTTCAATAAATGTCATTTATACACGGTAGTTACTCACAACTAGGAAACTTATACTCATGGTTGTTTTGTCAAATATAAATTAAGTCATGCATGCTGTTTTTTTTTACTTTTTTCTAATGCTATAAATATTAATACGGGTCTCGATTGTCTCCATATAAACTTATCAAATTTAACATTGGTTATTTCTTCTGATAAAATTGAAATTTATCATTTTGTAATAATTTTGTGATAATTTTTCAGTTTTCATATTTAATTATAGAAAAATAAATAATGAGAGTTTATGTGAAAATTTTTACACTTCGTTAAATTTAATTTTCAGACATTCAAGCGAAAACTTACAGGTTCGCGTTCCGCTTCATGGATCATTAACTTTTTTAAATTCTATTTCTTTCAGTTTGAAATCAATATCCAAGCAACAAAAGATGCAAGTCACATCGAACTTTATGATACAACTAAAAATGATTCCAATCGTCATTTTTCTGTTAATTGCAATCAATTCAGCAAATGGCGGAGCGGCAAACCAAGACGATTACATTACAGAATCACAACACTCATGTTTCAAATCGCACGATACGTTATCGTGTTTTAAATACCGGGCGTTGCGCTACATGTCTGGAATGGCTGTCGGAAACGCGTGGGTGTTTGAATCAGATGCCAAAAATGGCGGAAACACATCTTCGCGCGCCTTCTCGTATGATGATGGAACGAGCATTTTAAAATTGGTGAAAATTGAAAAACCGTTCATTGGACAAGATGGCGAAGAGTTTCTTGCTGAATCCAGACAGCTGAGTAATGATTCTGAGTTTGAGAAGTTCGTTAAATTCGGAAAGAGACAGGCGAGGAACTTCTTGACGAGTCATGGTGTCAGATTTGGACTTCCGGATGGAGCTAGCGCTGTCACTGAAGATGACCAATCTATCGATAACGGTAAGGATTATTTTCATTACTAAACAGAATTATCATTGAAAATCAAATATGAAATTTTATAGTCGACAGCGAAATATGTCTCAACTTTTATTTTACAGCTTGACGCCATGTTTTATACATTTTGTATCAAGGAATAATTCCCATGATCTTGCATCAAATAAATTTTAATTATTTCGTATAATTTGTGTATTGTTAAAAACGTGGTATCTATGTTAGTCTCTCTCAGAACTAACAACATATTCGCGGTCACCCATCAAAGTACAAACGTTTGCAGTGCTACTTAAAGATTTTTACCATGCATCCAAAAGCCAGTTCAATTTTTTTATTGGTAAATTTGTTCATGACGTGGTTTATTGATGACTACCGAAAAGGTTTCAAGTGGTTTGGTATACTCAAATATGTTTTACTCAATGACTAAAGTTTTGTTTCATGATGGAGTAAAGTGCGGCACCGTATTAAAAAAAACCCCTGAAACTAAAACGAACGTTGAAAAACAACTCAACTTATCGATTATATTATATTAAATAATAAATTATTGACAAAAAGTTATATTTTTTATGTTTTACTGTTGTAATAATACATAAAATATCTCTTTAGCTGCAAAAACTCATTCACGCAACTTTTAAAAATTATATTATCGATCGGACTTTTATTATGATTTTTCTTGCACGAGTGCAAGCTTTTTTCAGATTGAAAACCACAATGAGAATCAAATGTAAATATTATTATAATAATCTACGCCTATGAACAATTGGATCACTAGGCTTTTTGACCTACACAATAATAAAATAATACAATTTCTCACGCACCGTTGGCAATTTACATTACTATCAATATAATTTATACAGTCAATATAAAAACTCTATACTTACATATCGATTGTCGAGACTATAGACAAAAAGTTTTTTTGTTATATTGTATTTAATTTACTAATAAATAATTATGAACAATGTTCCATTTAACCTGCACGCGTGCGTGGCCTCTCAGGAGTTTTGAATGTCCTGCTCACTGACTGCGTGCTCTATCCTTTTCTTAATACCTATTAACAGGAAATTTATAAGCTATACAGACTTCGTGCATGCAGAATATTATAGAAAATATTTCATAAGAAAGCGACATACCAAATGATTTTAGTAAAGAAAATAGTTTTGAAAGTTAGTTTTTTGTAATATGTTTCTAAAACGCCGGCGTAATGTTGGCAAAAAAATATTAATTCGAGGAAATTAATAAATATTTTAGTATACATACAGTTTTATATTACATACAAGTACATTCATCTACAAGTCACCTTCTTTGAATGTTTGGATAAGCTGAATATTGATAGTCTTTCTAAGCCGGGTGTCAATTTGAAACATCTAGTTGCACACAAGTTGATATTTGATATAAGACACTTATATAAAACACTTTAAAAAAGCTAATAACATAAGTAAAAAATCAATGAACATGTCTGAACAGACGATTATAATATACGAATAAAGTGACTACACACATTACTCAAAGCATGTAGAACTAAATAGAACTAAAAGATGTAGAACTGAATGATAAATTTGATTTTAACAAAATCTACTTAGAGTAGGACTTTTTGATAGCTGAAATTAAGTAGCTAACAGTAATAGTTTTAAATATATGGAATGCTGTACTTTATATTTCGATTGAATTAACTTTTTCTCTAATGTGATTGTTGAAGTATAATTATATGTTGTACGTACGTGATATTCTAAGTAATGGGATTATAATAGAATACAATATATTGAATTACGACAATTACATGCGATCGTATTGCATTTACATGAATTTCCGCTTGACAGAACATAACCCAAGCATTCGTTCCATATCTCATACTTACAGTATGGCCTTACAAGTCAGTTACAATAGCAAAATGCCATCTAAAACCGCAGCGTTGTGCATAAGAAACGAAAGCCGTGCTCGGTTTCATGCTTCATCGGACGCTGGTCAGCTAATCCTTTGAAAGTCATCATTGATCCATTTCTCTGAAACCAGACCAGGGCGTGAGATACGGTAACAGCACTTCGCAAAATCAATGCACTTCAAAATGTGTGATTGAAAACAATAAGCGCCAATAATAAATTGATCATTCAAACCCACAAAACTAGCATTACCCTCCACCACCTCCCACGTCTCCATGTCTATATATCTGGCCATATATTGTGGCGTAAAAACGTGATGTGCTTTTCAAAATTCAAAATGAGTTGATAAAAACATTTGATACAGTTTCGGCGGTGGTAACTAAGAACCAACGATTCCTTTGTAGAATATTCTTGACGGGAAACAAATTCGCTATCAATGGAATTAAAACGTATCACATTACACACTCACTCCACGAATACCGGGATTAAGGTTTTACAATGGACAAAACTAAAACTAAATTAATTATAATAATTTTACGCAGACTCGTTCCTCTCCGTAACTTATTGCTACAAATTACTCATCATCAAACTCATGATAGAAATGATATTTATAACCTATGGTATTACACTGAAACCCCAATTTTAAGTTTTTCAAGAGACGGACAAAACATATTATTTGAGTGAAAGCGTAAATTAAAGGTTTTAAAAAACTTCATTCAAAAATTCTTTATTGAAATAATAATACAGAACCGTTTGGTATTTTTGTGCTGTTTACATAAAGCTCTTTCGATATTATGAATTGATTTGAAGGTTTCGTTGTGCATTTCTTCAATGCTATAACTTACATAACCTTCTTTTTTGCAATCGGATGGATTGAGTTCATCTGTTCTTCACCAGAGAGTTGTTCATCAACGGACAAGTTTTTTTTAGATATTACTGTCTAATGTGTCATCGATTTCCACCACTTCTAATGTCATCACATATAAATCAAGGTCCAAATAATTTTACAAAGATTTACCAAATATTCCAGTCATTAATGGAATTGGGCTCTGTATCGTGTAGTATCACCCAACAATCACGTTGCGTTTAATTCTCCGCATTCAACGAAATGTCTTAATAAATTTAATTATTTTTTAAAAAATTCAGACGTGAATTTCGGTAAGTAAAAAATGTGGCAAGACGGCAGATTTTGCACTTGATTGTGAATGTTCTGCAATGTAATTTCACAGCTGTGACATAAATCTATTAAATATATGATATTATTAAAGAATCTCATGTCATTTTTTAAGATAATAAAAGCTATTACCTTTAGAGCCTGCGGTAAACAGTGAATCTTTTTTACGAATATTCAATGCTTGGAATAACTACATATAATTTATTATCAAATAAATGACAGGTGTAATGTCGGTACAAATTTTACTGTCAACGTATACCCATTTTGTTTTTTTTTTTAAATAAAAACGCGCGTTAAGTATTTTTAGATTAACCTCAAAAGATTTTTATGACTCTAGAGAATATTAATTGTAAAGTGTTGATTTCTTTTTGTTGAAATACCTGAGCATTTCGTACTGCGTACCTATTCATTTGTAATTTTAAGAAAAACAGCTCATGACAGAATACTTTTTAAAAATAATATTGTATTATGAGAGATGGGCGTGTTTGATTTTCAAATACACCTCAGAAAACACATCAAGCAAACGTACGTGAAATACAATTTAAGTAAAATACAATACCATCTAATGTTATTTTTAATTAATGTTTAGTTTTTAGAGAGAAGCTATTAAATATAATATTTTGATGTATGATATATATTAAATACGAGGTATGTGTTTCCAAGGTAAACTTACGACACTATGCCAAAATTATTCAAAAGAGAGAATTTTGAACAAGTATTTTTTTGTAAAAATGAAATTGTATGATTTCAAGAATTTATTTCTGATTTCAATATTTTTGAAATTGATATTTTCTACCGGTTTGCATTTGTATGATTTTTCCATACAAAAAAATCTTGTTCAAAATGTTCTTCTTATAGCTTTGAGATAGTAAATTATGACTAAGACTGTAGGATATGTTTGTCTATCAAACTATCGACACATTTGCTATCCAGTCCAGCATCTACTTAATATACTTGATATTTAAACTGTTCGTGTTACTTTGTTTTTAAATCAAATAAAAAACAGAAAGTAAAAATATTCGTATACAATAAACATAATAATAAAGACTACGTACTCGGTTCTAAAAATATAATGTGTTTCTTTATTTTTGGTTACGATTTTTTTTTAAATAATGCTATTTAAGTAGAGTAAAACAGACTTTTATTGCAAGTTTTATGATTTAATATGAATAAGAGGCACAAAATTCAAATTGTTATACGGTACGTTTTCAAATGCTGTGGTAAAAGAAAATTATTTCTAAGCAGACCTGAGTTATTCGTATGATATAAAAAGTTCGCCTTTTGCATCTAGAATGAAAAAATATTTGTTTTTTCTCAAAATATTATTCGATGCAGACGAGATGGTTGAACCAGATGTTTTTTCTGCAGTGATTACTATAAATGATTGCAGCCAAGCACCGTGTCTAAACTATTGTATGCAATATACATATATTTTTTAACCATAATGATTAGTATAGCGAAGTATTATAAACCATACAGATGCAGGTGAATCGAATTCAAAAATAACATACAATATTTATTCATCTATAAAATTATTTATCTCCCTATTGCATATCAAATTTAAATTGATATTGTATGATTGCATGCCAACTAGAAATATGTATAACAGTGCGACTTCAACTTTTAAAGACTGATCTCTAAAAAAAACGATTAAAAATTAAGTATCATCTTATAACATATCTATCACCGATGTCTAGCGATAATTTTAAGTACATGTAAATATATATTACTAAAAAAATTTATAGTCTTGGATAATATATCCTTGTTCAGTGATAGCTATTGATTAGTTGCCGTTCTCCTATACATAAGTTTATAAAGAAATATAATATACATAAACATTATTTTATAGTCTTTTATATTTTCATTCTTATCAGTGTTTCGTTGATTACCTGTTAACAATTAACGATTATCAAGTAGAGAAAAATCATAAAACACATTGTGAGTTTCGTTTGTGTATTGTCGGACAACGCCCTGTTTATCCGCGTTTCGTCAGCCACAGTATCACACTGATATCACATATAAACGTGAAACCGAATCTTTATAATGTGCTTTGTCATCCACCTCAGCAAATCATAGAATATATTAAATTAAAATCATGTGTTTTGTTTAAGTTCGTGTAAGCAAAAAAAATAAGTGTATTATTATGCTAATATTAGATTTATATTATGAATTATGGTTTGCTAAATAACTAAATTACAAACTAATTTATGAATTGCGTTTTTACAGAGATTGTCGAATCGTCCCGCAAAAGCGACGGAAGAGGGAAGAAAAAGAAGCTTGCCATTCTTCTTCCTCTTCTCTCCCTTTTATCAATCCTCAAAGTCAAACTTCTCCTTGTACCCATTCTCCTCACGGTTCTCTTCATCAAGAAAATCTTAGTCCTCGCGGCCTTGTTCCTGCCAACAATTCTCTCAACCCTGAAGATATGCAAGATGCAACAACCACACATCAGCCATCACGGTCAATGGACGGGCGCTGAGCAAACCGCTGATTATAGTAGCGGATACGGTGCAGGCGGCTACTCTTCGTACGCTGGCGCTGGTAATCCAGGATATTCAAAGGATTGGGCGGCCAGCAGAGCTTATAGTGCATACAGGCCGGCGTTTGAAAGCAAACAATTGAAGACATCTGCCTCTGACTATTTACCAAGTAATCCTAACATAGTCTATCCAGCTACCGCCGATAATCAAGCGTAACCAATAAATAGTTTATCCATTTTTTTTATTTAATACGAAGAAGAAGATTTATAAAGATCAATGGGTCTTAATTTTAGTGTAGAGTAGTCATTTTGCATATCAATTTTAAATTTCATATCTTCACGCACCTCGAATTGTCATTTGTAATATCACTAATAGGACGAATCGAACTGATTAACTCAAATGAAGAATTCACAGCTTTCTATAATTATATATTTATTATAATAGACCGATTTTGGTCGACTTATAACTTCACAGTGTGTACGCCTGGAAAATCTTACTTATTTATTCTCTCTAATCTCTAATACTTTGACGCAATATTCCATTGATCCAACCATCGAAAGACTATTCCACACCAAATAAGATAAATGAACAGAAAATCATTAAAATATGACACTGAGCAACAGTCGGCCAAATCAATAAAAATGTGAGAAAAGTGGTAGAATTTATTGTGTTTTATTAAAAGATAGGCCACGATTTTTTATCGGAAGAATAATTAGTGAAAATTTAGAATTAATTAATATTTTTTCGCGATTCTTTCATAAGTCAGATAATTGTCTTTTTTTAGTCAATGCAAGTATTTACAATAATTTGTCGATTGAAATACGAAACAATAATTTAGAAGTGTGATTCAAATTTGTATTGATTTTTTCATAGTCTTTCTAAATTGACTATATTGAAAATATATTAGGTAGGGGGGTTTTGTTACAGAATAATGAAAGTTACAAAGGATGATATTTTTAGTTCAAATTATTATTAATCTAAAATGTTGAATTTATATTTAAAACGAAAATTCTTCATTTGATTACAGAACTTTAAGTATTGTTTTATTCTTAAAATAATTTGTATCTTCCTTAAGGTTGTAATTATTTAAAAAAATTCTTAATGTAATTATTTTTCATACAAATTACGTCTTTATATAATAGTCCTTTCTATATATTATAATGTCAACTTTGGATCGTAGTTTTTAATAATTCGATGGTAAGATTTTTTGATTTATGATCGATTTGGTATTTTTTTACATTTGTTTGAATCCTAAACTGATTGCACAATTTCAGTAGGTCAACTAAAATCGACTTGAATAAAACTTTGTTGAAGCAATAAAAATTGTACATATTTATATAACTCATTTACGCCTTTAAAGTATGCTGATGTTTTATTAATTTAAATCAATTTAATAGATTTAAAACTTACAAAAAACTACAGCTACTTCCTTAAAAGTGTGAATAAAAAATAATGACATCCTCAGCATTATCTAAGCAATAAAAGTTGACTGGTTTTTATGGAGCTACTCAAAATGAATTGGCAATATGCCTCTCGAGATTCGAGTTAAATTATAAACCAGTGTAACTATGTAACAGTGATTTTGATTGCTTCAATATTATATTTGTCTCAAGTTTATTTATGTACAGAATATATTTGACTTGCTCTTATTTATTACATTTATAATTTACACGTTTCCAATTTTCTTTTTCATGTAATAAATAACTGTGTAGTATCGTGTCTTAAAATAATATCTCAAATGTATTTGATTCCATATATTATCAGATGAAACTTTTTTATGTTTAAATGTTTAATTGACACATAATTTGACTGTTTCATTTTATTTTTTCCTTATATTTATAAGTATTTTAAGTTACGTTTATTTATTTATTTTCTATCGACTATCTTTCTAAGTTATCGCATACCTTGTGTTATAGCCATTTAAATGTATTTATTGTTTTTAATACTCACTAATTTTAAGTATTTATTTATTTATGAAAATGTAAAAAAAAATAATATTTTTTTGTACCGAACAAACTGCATAATATTAAGCTAAATAAATTATTTATTAATAACTATTTAAAAATTGTGTTTTAAATACATCTATTGTATATATCTCAAACCCTTTGAATTCTGAATAACAATATACACTTGTTCGTGAATCACGTGTTATCACGAACGAAATGCTAACAATGATCATGTAGGTGTGTCTTTTTTTATTAAATGTCAAGCGTGTTAGAGAAGCAGGCCGAGAATTGACTGTCCTTATTGTCTATGGCTTTCACATATTTGCCATATCTAATTGGATGATAATCGTAGTAGGTCCGTGTGGATGGGAAAGATTGATTAAATTTAAATTCTCAGCCTTTTCTTACGAAATAATAACTCGAATTGCGCCTGCAATTTTGTTGTTAGGCAATTTATATTACATTTGAATACAATTTCATGCCATCAACATCACCCTAAGTTTTTATCATTTTATATTCAACGCCTTACTTCAGTTATGAGTTTAAAAAACAATTAAATATCGATAGCCTCCGAATAAACATGGTTAACATAATTTATTGTAATAGTATGAAAAAAATTGCCAAATTATCTAACAGAACTATTCGAAATGCAATCACAGCTACAGATTTGTAAAGCAAATTGCATATCCATCCATTTCTCAAATTTCCACAGAAAATTCAGCAATTTGAACATGATTCGAATTTTCGCTGACCAATGGACAAATCAAAATGCTACGCGTAGACAGTGTGAATCCATTTTCTACATTATTTGCTACGCGTATTGTTCAAAAGATTAAACATATTTGAAATATATCCTAAAACTAACCGTAGTGAATATTGAAACATGTGGAGAGTCGTGTGTGATAAATAATGCAAAGAGTGATTGATAATACAAATGAATTGATATGTTCAAACTTAATGACAGGTTATGTTTCAGTAATATATCATTAATTGTTCACTGCATGCATGCTGCCGTTACTGCTGTACAGTAGCGACTCATGACTACTGGAAAAGACTCAGAATAGCTGTATACTGAGCTTTGAGGATAGATGTCAGAGTTAAACACTGGAGTTGAGGTGGTATGACTTCATTAAGAACACAGAGAGATAAGGTAGCAGATGGGGCACCCTCCAGTCATCTTAAAATCATGAGGCTGCGCTGGAACTGGCTAGGGTACGTACTACAGGTGTCTCCAGAAAGCCTAAATCTTGTTTGCCTCTTCTTCCTACCAGTGGGATTTCAGGGTCAGTACCATCCATAGGACATACTCACCGGAACTAACAGATGACCTGGAAGGATGCAAGACAGCATGCAAGATGGTTGCAGAGATTCCTGTAGGTGATATATAACAGTCATATTCTCTGTTTAAAGAGCAGATAGGGTGGGAGAAATATTTAATTTTATATTAAAGTACTATTACATAAAAAATGTAATTTTTACTACGACAACAGACTGATCAGGTCAATCAAATCAATTTAATGTCGCATTTGAAATTGCACATACGGTCAGTCTAATTATTTATATATTATTCATACGAATATATATATTTATTATATACTTACATGATTCCAATCATTGGTTATTCTTTTAATTAAATAATGTAAATTATTATTAGGATAATTAGCAGATTTTTCAATAAAACACATGTGGTTTTTTGTTATAAATAAACATTATTTATATTTTCATAATTTTTACTTCATACACATCTTTAACTATAATACTAACACGAGGGCGGCTATAACAATCTGTTACAATATATGAGTAAAATACAACGCAAATATGTAGACGTTAACATTTATGAATGATAATTTGAATATGTATATTTTTTACAAAAATATTTATTATAAATCATAATTATCACTAGTAAAACAACCTATGGTGTTATAATTATTATTCATTGCCAAAATAGTTAATATCATAAATTTCTTTGAACAAAGTGAGCATTGAATCTACTAATATGCAACTGATGCGGTCACGGTCATAAATGTGTATCTATTACCTGAGAACCGCCAACAAACATAGGTTCCGTTGTTAAATTTATATTTATGCAGACGACATTTCAATTAATTCTGTAAAAAAATCATCAATCTCGAATTGCCAAACTAATTATTTTAATAAAAAATCATTACATCATTATGACCGTGAGTGCGGTTATTTGATATGCAGTCATACAATTATGAAATTGCACAAACTAAAATTCCACTTTTAAGCTGCGTGGCATATTCTTCATTGGTATTAAGAACTAAGAATCGATTTGACAGCAGACTAACCCGATTACTTTTACAGTTGCTTTTGAGATTTTGTTCACATCCTACATTGTATTCAATCTAGACTTCATTTTGCACAACTTTTAATATCAAACAAGTTAAAATTGAAAATTGTATTTCATTTATTATGATGACTTATTTTTTATGTAATATACAAAAAGGGTTATTAACGTATACAATAATCGTTATTTTATTACTGAGTGGTAAAAGAAAAAACTATTTTCAGTGGTTAAATAAGAAAACACTTAAGCGGTGAGAACTCCTTGATTATGAATCCTTAATTATTCCTTTCATTACTCCAATTGAAATATTAGGACAATCCCGCAGGAGTGAACTTTTGTCACTGAAAAACATGGATGTTCAATGCAAAGAATTTCAGAAAGTTAATGACCTGTTTTGAGTCCTACAGAAAATGATTTTTATCAGGCGTGTCCAGTACATGTGGATAATTTTCATATAACCTAAATAAATACCCATTGCAATTTTACAAAAATAATAGATGATCTTTAAACATTAGTCACTTGACTGGATTTGAGTACCTCACTACTGATTTATTTTATTATTTTAATATAAGCTCTAATAATTGGTAATAGATATAACTAACTAAAGCTCGTTGTGGTAATATTCTGTTGTTACTTTAATTTCATCTTCATGGAATTCGTCGCAGTCTGCTGGATACCTCGCCTAAAAAAAACATACGTATTTTAGTAATTCATACATATTTATAATGCATATTAAGTATTTATAATATAACATAAAGGGTTAGTCTTCAATTTTGATGAAAGAAATTTGGTTAGTTTAATATAATCATAATAATTTTCGAGTGCCTTAACAAAAACATGTGCATTGAAAAAAGATATTCTATGATAGCTCCCTCCACTCTTTTGATTGAGTCACTTGTGTATTTATCAGTCAGCAAGCATTACTGAATGACTTATTTGTCATGTTCTGTTAAAGTCTTACTAATACTGGCTAGACGCTAGAACTGTAATGTGACGGATGCTATTAAATTGGCATTGGAATTGCTAATAATAATATATTTCTTTTAAAAAAATTGTTATTCAATAAATTTGTTCCTCAAAATTTAGTAGTTTTGTATTTTTTTGATACAAAGAATATCTTAGCAAATAATATAAATATTATGTGTGGATTTTTTGGCGAACCATCGTTTTTAACTCTTTTATTTGTATCTATCTGTGTCATCTATGAACTGCTTATGTCAAAAACTGTTCACTTTAGGTTTTTGTAAGTTTCTCATCAATTTATACCATGAATGTCTAGTAATGTTATAAAATATATAATATCAATATATTATATTGATGAGCTTAGAACGGATAATTACGCAGACTGATACCAGTCAAAATGGCTAATATTTGGTACTTCTAACATTGGGGCACATATATAAAGAATAACTTTATTTAAGCCATATAGTTACATAATATATGAGTCTTGTCTTTAAAATTTAAGACCACTATATAATCAAAATGTAGAGGGCACATATGAGGCCTAAAAGTAAATTTATCATTTTTGTATAAACTATTTTAAAGTTACAAATATTATATAAAAACATATTTTAATTCAATTATTTACCCTGCAATTGCTATCATCCTGTATCGCTGTATATAAATCTAAAAATCCGTGTCCTCCTTGATAACTCAAAGCCGCCGATGCGACAAAGCTGCTAAGTTTTGTCAATCCTATTTTAAATCCTGGTAACCCTGTAAATAAATGTTATTATAATTTTAATTAAATTTAAAACTGAAAACAATGATATGGAACAAGAATGAAAACTGAGACAGTCTGTTTTCAATATCATTTTTGGAAAATGAAGACCCAGTTTGAATAACATTTTATATTTCTTTATGATATCTCAATTTAATCAAAAACGTGATTAATTTAACAACACTTACCCAGCTTTTCACTAGGATCATGTCTATTGATTGTACACAATACGTGTGTCTGGCAATGTGGATTTTTGTGTGCAAATCTATACGCTCTATAAACTCTCAAAACGGGTTCAATGATTTCCAAGTTCAGAGTATCTGTTAATTTATCACTCAGTTCATTTTGATTTACTTTAGTTAAATATGAGCCTGTTGTTTGAGCTGTTTTCAGGATATCCTGAAAAAAATATACATAATATTTTACATTAAATCATACATGTTTGTGATCACTTAAAATAGGATTTCATAAACAGATTTTTACTTTATTGCTAATTATTAAATGGTAATAGTCAAAACATGTAAATAAATAACGTGGGAATTTGTCTTCTCCTTCTTCTAATTCTTCGTTTCATTCAAAATTTTATTCATTCAAAAAATACATTTGACAAGTCGCCTGAAAAGGGGTATGTCCCAATTGACAACTCCAGGCAGAACATCAACTAATATCAGAGTCGCATTGTTGCATTTGTGAGTTTACTATTTCTGCCCTCTCCTCAGTCCACAATTTATGATTTGTACGTACGATAAATAAGCGATATATATTGATGTTGCCGAAAACAATGATATCCTAATGGAAAGGATCTGCGTAAATCGAACGAAACAGTTTTGGTAAGAAAATTTTTATTATATGGCTCGTTTTTGCGATTCATAGAAATTATTCAAATTAGTCAATTTCACAAGCCAATAGTTAGATGGTAATATGTCAGATTCCTAAAACAAATATTTCCTTGTTGCTATGGCAATCTACTGTATAGTTACATTGTTTTTAATATTTATAAGTATACGCCTGTACTTACTTTGACATAATTTACTGCAGGCTTCACATAAATGCTGACATCTGATGGAGTGTTGAGGTATTTTTTTGAAACATAGTTGGCGATATTTGAAACAGACTCAGAAAATTTCGCCGGCTGGAACATAGCGTGTTTTGGAAAACCCTGGCTTTTCAAAAAACCATTGACCACAAACTGTCCTGAAGAAAGGTACCTGAAACATAATAATATATTATTCAATGTGTTGCGAATTCGTATTTGTTTGGTGAGTGCGTATTTTTACCAGAACATAAATGTAAATAAAATAAATGTATAATTAGTAAAAAAATATTCGTCTTGTCTCAACGGATTGGTAAGCATGTGCTTTGTTATCAGATGGCGTGGGCTTAAGTCCCATATATTTACATAAGTATTTTCAAAACTCATAGATGCAGGATAGATTGAGCAATCAGCTGACAGCCAATCATAATGTAACATAAAAACACATCTTGACATTGTAAAGAACCATATGTAAATGACAAACGCCAAAAAAGGGATTCCATGATATGGAAAGAAAATAATCTTGATTTTTTTAATAATACATGTCTCTCACCTTTGTTGGACTTCAGGATTAGCTACAT
The DNA here is from genome assembly GCA_022683975.1 of Rhyacophila evoluta. NCBI lineage: Eukaryota > Metazoa > Arthropoda > Insecta > Trichoptera > Rhyacophilidae > Rhyacophila > Rhyacophila evoluta. Next base: position 16,363 of record JAGVSQ010001069.1, on the reverse strand, counting down.
GCACTGCCCATTCAGCCAGGTAATTAGTTGCAGACTTAATCCATCTTCTCCTGAACGAATGATTCTCCAAAGACTTCAAAATAACTTCAAAATCGAGCTTTCCTTCCTTGTCCATGAAGGTCTTAGTCAATTCACTTAAGCCAGCATTTTCCCAAACTGTTTTACCAAGGTCAGAATTAATGAAGTGATCCCAGAAAACATGGACTTTTTCAAAAAGGGGTGGCAAGAACCATGCATGATCAGCATGTTTATGAGCTCTTTCCTCAGCTTCAGGTCCATTGAAAGAATTAAAAGTATTCAACAGCAACGGAAGTGCAGCAGCAATATCTTCCATCGGGTTAGATTCTGCTCCTCTTGGCTTTTGACTTCCGAGGAAAGCAGAAGCCATGGATAGTATATTGTTCATGTCTAGACCACCATCTTGTTGCTTTTGTTGTTGTTGATGATGATTATTTTTTGGCCTCGCTTGATTTGTTTGTGACGCAATTTTTTTGGCTTGTCTAGGTTCTTCTTCATTTTGTTTCATTGCTGATTCTGCAAAGACGCTGATCATGGAACCCAATATATTTGGATCCAGATTTCCATCTTTATTGGTGAATAATGATCCTATATCTGGAAATTAATATAAATTCAATTAGATTTATTCACAATTCACAACGTTGTTGTTTCTATTAAAATTTATTGATTAAAAAATAGCATTTATATTAATATTAATAATTTAATTAACAGATACATGAGTTGAAGAAATATAGAAAATCACTTTAATCAAAAGCATGTGAAATCACACTCAATACATTTGTGCACTAAGCCATCTACATGCAATGCCGCATAACGATATAACATATTTTTTTAATTAACTTTTTGTTAAATACTAAACACGTAACTGTTAAGTTTTTTTTCATAAATTCAAAAATCTTGCCATTTACTTGGCAAAAAAATTGTCTAATGTGAGTAAAACATGATATTACAACAAATCTAAGCAATTATGCACATTAAGAACACTTACTAGCCAATACTTCTCCAGCGGCACTATTTTTCCCACTCTGCATTCCCACTAACATGTCTCCGATATTCTTAGTTCCACTCCCATCCCCCTGCATCAAGTTCCCGAGAAGCCCTCCAAGAGCCGCAAGACCGCCACCTCCTCCACCATTGCCTCCTTCTAAAGATCCTCGAAGAAGGGAAGATGCTATATCCATGAACGGATTTACTCCGTCATCGTCCACTTCATTTGTGTCAAGACTCTGCGCCGTAAAACTAGCTGATGATATCAATAAGAAAACGGTCGCCAAAGGGTATAATTTTCTGTGCAACATTTTTTAGCAGTGTGGTAGCTGGATTATCTGGAACAAACAAAAATGTGTTTAATTTATTATGTAAATACACAAAATGATTTTCGTACCAGAAGTTTTATGATAATCATAACAATAATAATCTGTAGTGGATGTTAGTTTTTAGTAGCAACACTTTCCACCTCTTCTACCATCACAACCATATGTATTCTGAGAATATGTCAGTCATCAAAAACTCAGAAAGTCCCCTCAAAAGATTTCTTCATGTTCCTATTCAGAGATAACTGGAAATTACTTTCTAACTAGTTCTTATTAAGCTATTCGGTTCACATGACTTAAGCAATTCATTCTCCAAAATTGTGTTGATTAAACTATGCTTGCTTGTATGATGCATGTGACTCAATTGAGCATCATTTTCTGCATATACATGGATTACTTCAGAGATACAACAAGGAATTTTCATATAATTTAACATTTTATTTTGTGGGAATTAGTGAAAATTATGAAACAATTTATTTAAAACATTGACAACATCATTAAACACTCGAGTGTAATAGTAGTATAAATAACTTTCAGTAACATTATTATGTCTAACACAATTTTTTAACGATTGATATTATAATACTGTTTTTCCCATTGATACTATTAGGTAACAAATCTTTATTATGTAAACATTATAAGATATCTTTTGTTTTGTATATATTCATACCAGTATTGGATCATCCAACTGCGAATAATGTGGCTATTTTCACGTATATTAAAAACTATGGAGAAAAGTCAAATGTAAAATCTAGACATTTTAATCATTCTTCTTTTATAAAGATAACTTGGTATAAATCAATACAATTATCTACTAAACAAGATGTGTAAGTAAACTCAAATGATAACGCACACACTTCAATCACTCCTATCATAATTTAATGTCAAAAAATGACAGTTTGTATATTTTGCACGTTAAGCATAACAATGGTAACTAGGTAAATCACTAATATATACACATTGTATTATTTTTTGTGGAAAAATAATCTAAAGATCTAATGAGTGAATTTAGTTTTGAGAAATATGGAGGATATCAATAATGTAATATTTATATTCATCTTGGCAGATTGTTTTCACGAGAATTGGTTGTCAGCTTCATATTATTAATATAAAAATTAAAAATGTTGCTATTAAATTGATTAAAAATATTGCTATCAAAAGAGAGATTAAGGCAGACCGATTAAGATATGAATGGGGACTGTGGAGGATAAAAAAATCATGAAACTGGAAAAAACAATAACCAGAAGAAGGCTATTGTAAAGAAGATTTTGTATTTTACAAATATATTTAAACACCAGATTTTATATTATTAAAATCGTACGTATTTTATTTTGTCAATTAACCCGAAAGAAGCCAACATTACAATATTAATAATCTATTATTACTGTATTTATCCATTTAGTTTCTTCAAGTAAGCTTTTTTCACAATTATTGTTCAAAATTATGTTGGTATTTAATTTATTCTTATAATCAGTGGTTTATTCCTAAATAAAAAATTATCAGGACGGTATTACCCCATCCATTTTTTTTATGGTCATTATATATTATGATAGATGGCGAACACTTAATATCAAAATATTTGTTGAATGTACTTGAAAGGTTTGTTCCATGACAAAAAAGTGGCATGACGGCGCCCTGGCTTGAATAGAAGTGCCAAAACAGCACCCTGGCCCCACTCATCCCTACTTTAATATTCTATTGCATGAATTCGACTGTTTCTTTAGTTGTTCGTTGTTTGTGGTTTTATATAATTACTAATAAAATATAATAAGAATAAATAGTACCAAATATATTTAGTTTCATCTTGTCAAAATATAAATAAATACGATAAACACACTACGTATGTACAAATTAGTCATCATTTTTAGTAGTAATCGACGAACGTAGCTAGTAAATAAATTAAAGTATAACAAAGATTTATAATAGAACAAAAAGTATGCAGGTACATTAGTTAGTTGAAATTAATTTATTTATAAACTTAAAATATTATCTTGCTATAATAAAAAAATACATTAAAGTATAACTAATTATGTGTTTAAAAAATGGCATTTATGTACTCTCTTCTTCATTATAATCACCTACAATTTCATTTATTGTTTTTATGCATTCCACGCAGATTCTGCAATGTTACCACTCAATTTCGTATTATAGTGTTGATATTGTCTAATAAAAAAATATATTTTATAAGATTAAATAATTATCGCAAGAGCAATGCTACCGCGAGTTATCGAAGATGCTACTTCAAGCTACCGTTTGGTGACTACCGTTTTGGAGTGAAACGTGACGTAAAGAAATAATGAATGTCAAGAAGTCTTTTAAACGTCATATTGTACTGAGAGTAAAAATAAAAATGCCAAACATCGGCATTTGAAGGGTTAAAAAATTAATTTCCAGGAAAAACTTCTGTATTACATAATATAAAGTGCAAACATAGTACGTAGGTACAAGTAAATATTTTTAATCATATCAGCACCAAGGCATGAGATGCATGTGGGTTTACACGATGCAAAGATTTATCTTATATTTCACAAAAATCGATCGTACTGCATATTTTTATGCAGCTACCTGACTTGAAGCCACTTACCGATCAATTCTCAAGCGTATGCATTTATCTATTCAACTACTGAGGCGACGTATACGAAATAAAAATATATTATTACGTGCATCAGAATAATTGTCCTCGAGAACTGATCGCCAGGCAATCATCCTACACATAAAATTTGTTGACTTTTATCTATGTCGATGAGTTCACTTTTTATTTTATCACATTCGCTCCGACTGTGGGGCATACGGATCTCCATAATGGGAAATAACCCTCTATAAATTCAGTATGCAAATTACACTATATGTTAAGACTCAATTCTGCAATTCTTTTCAGGAGAATTGGTTGTCAGCCAATTACTCAATCTAGTGGGTATCCAGTCCTGCATCTTTGATTTATAAATTCACTGGCATATGGCATTACCAATTCGATAAACGGTAAATTTAATTTCATATTATGTGTGTGTTGTAAAAAAAAATTAACATTTTTTTGTCGTATCAAATCGTCGTTTTTGTAAAAACTTATTTTTAGTTTTATTAATATCATAACTGTTTTTCACATATAAATGTCGAAGCCAGAAACCGGGTTTTTTTTATTATGATTGTATACATGCGGTGGGATATTTCGGACAGAAATAAAATAACCTTGCAATACATCCCGTGGAATCGATCATATTTGCAAAAACATGAACATTCGCAGTGTAAATTCGTACACTGAGCGCGTATGCCACATGTATTTAAACGCACATACTTGTACGGCACAGATAATTAAATGAGTCATCATTTTACAAGAGTATCACGGAATTACTTAGCGATGTGCCATTGCTGGGTGTTTACGCTATTTTGTCTTACAAAATCAACCTCCGTGTCAAAAATTTCAACCAAAATCGTTCAGAAAATAATATTTTACTGTACCTCACACACTATATTGCTTAGATGTTTTAATCTTTAGCATAATTATTTGATATTATATCAAACCAGATTTTGTTAAGCCAATTTTGAAAATGGAATAATTTGACAAAAGATACAATTAAAAAGATTTATAAACATACTTTTATTTGATCATTCGAATTTAGAACGTTTTTATTTATTTATACGCTCGGATCTCTGTAGCTCTCTGGCATAGACAAATGCTACTGTCGTTGAGTTTCGTTCATTTTCCTTGTGGTTTAACTTTTAAGATTCCGAGGTTTGACCCCGCAGCTTCATTATGTGGAGGTTATGTTATTTATTATTTTTGTGATGCGCAAACGATTACGATTGAATAAATTCAGCATGCTTAAATTCATAACGGTTTAACTGTATATCCACAAATATAGCATGACAGCTGGGAAATACGTCTCTTTTTGAAATGGTACAGAGAACTTCACATATTATTATTAATTAAGACCGAAAAATAATTAAACCTCACCAAATAAAAAACATCATATAAGTGAATAAATATTTTGAAAAATGCAAAACAATTAATTTCTTTCTTCATCAGAATCTTGAATGAAGTCATTTTCATAGCAATATTGTAATATTAAGAACAATAAGAATACCGACTTTATAGCCATTTCATCTCGTCATTTTAAATTTTTATGTACGTTCTAATCAGTGGAAAACTATGGAATTTCATTAAAACGGTATATTTAGTTTGGCTTTCAAGTATGATTTTTGAAAAATTATGTATTTCCAAATATTTATGAGTAATTGTGAAAGTTATGAGCAAAAGGCGTAAAATTCCAGCAAACACCTGATTAACCGTGGCTAATTCAATTATGAGTCACAGATTTTTGAAAAATGTAAAAAATGAAACGTTCACTTATCGGTCTCAAACATTTAAATACGTAGACTGTATAGAATATGTGGCGTAACTACCGAAGATCAATTGGAGCAGGTTCCTCCAGGTGCGCAAATCAAGGGGGGCACTGAGAGCAATGTCGAATTTATCTATAGGCGCACCAGGCATACGCCTGTGACCTCACAATTAAAGGGGCCTCCAAATTGCCTGACTACATTGGCGGACTAAATAACGTGAGCCAAAAAAAACGAGAAACTATAAGGGACGCAGCGAATTTTCTTGTTCCAGGGCGCTAAATTTGTAGCCACGCCACTCTAAAGAATGTAACTCAACATATTTTTTTGAAATGCAACAATATGTCTTGTTTTTATACAATATTAATACCGATCTACTATTCCAATAATAATCAATATCGCTTGTGAGCTGATTCATTATTGCACATCACAGATGAATTGAAATGAAACAGGTTCTTTAATAATCCACTTTGATTACTAATACAATGTAGTGATCTACATATTTTAGATTTAAAAAATACACTTTCATAACGATGAATCAGACTGACAGATTTCTGCATGTCTACGAAATCAAATCTTTTACCGGGATATATAACAACTTAAGTCACAAAATTCAATATCTTATTTTATTGCCGATTCTTTAACTTTAGTGAAATTATACACATTTTATTTAATCACATACGACAAAGGCTATTTGTTGTTTTCATTTCTACTTTATATTATAATGTTCGACTTGAATTATAACACAATTTTGTAAAATAAAATAAGAAATTGTATGTGGAAGATACATATTTCTTTCTCTGATTCATTACCTACATATTTCATTCCACAAAAATAATCACTTAGTATTTTTAAAAGAAATTCATTTTGCGGTAACAGTTTTACAGTTTTAACCAGCCCGTCGACAAATAATTACAGTCGCAACATTGCGTTGTGTTTCCGTTACAAAAATGTCTAGTAAAGCATCATAACTAACATATTTTTTAAACTACATAAAAACATATTTTCCATTCAAATCAATACTTGACTATTACGTCGCAGCTAACGTATATATAAATATATATATTAGCATGTGTTCTACACAGTGTGAATATATCTATACCGAAAGTGAAATATACAGATCTCCGCAATGTCAAACCATGGATTGACATATTATTTTTCATAATAATTGGTTGTCAAGCAATTGATTAACCCAGTGTGTATGTGCGCAATTGTCTTATACGCATTTGTTTAGTTGCCCAAATATTCGTGTACACGAAAATATATTTAATTGATTACCCAATAAACGTCAATTTAATAAATCATACCACCATTTTATAAGTCAATTTGAAAATAAATTATAACATTTAATTGAATCCCAGTTGTTTGATTTTAATGATTCCAATTTAAAACCGACTAAAATTCAAAAGTATTCAATTTCATTTACAACAGAAGAATAATTTTTAAGATAGCTTTAAAATTTTACAATATACGCGGATATTTACATTAAACATTTTTCTGTTTGTATAACATTGAATACGTCGTGGAATTTGATTGAATGAATATGAAATGTTTCCAATATATTTATGTATTTCGTGTTGTCTTGACTTGGATTGGCTGATGATACTCGACATCAAACGATGAATGAAATTCCGTAAGATATTTCTCATCGCCTTGGCATTGTCCGTTTTTTGCAATTATTGAGCTGAATTCTGCGAACCACTTGCAATAGATGCTTATCAATCGTTAAGAAAGTAGGTGAGGAGGAACTATTATCATTTGTGAGTAGATACGTTTTCAATTATGTTTTGCAATGTGATGCGTCATTCTACTACAATATTCGCATTCTTGAAAGCAAAATGTTCGTCACGGCTAGTGGATGAAAATATTAATTATATGCACCAAACAATGTTTTGATTTATCCGCGGGATATATAACATACTTTTAGCTTACGCATTTGAAAATAGAAACAAAAAACAAAAATGGCGAGTTGTTTCAATATGTCAAAATTGACAATCAACATGAAGAGCGCGTCAAATTTGTAGTTGTCATGGCAATTCAATTTGCTTCACCGCTCAGAAATGCTAACGACAGTTTCGCGCTTATAAATCTACCTTTATTCATAAATTTATTAGTGATCAATTTCTTACTACTGTTTTAATTTTTTCAAAAATATCGTTAGCAGCCATACAGTTAAATACAATACAAAACAAATGCCTCAAGGTTATGTACGATATTTCGTTTACCTATATGAAGGTTAAATAAACAAAATACATATTTTAAGTATTTTCATTCTAAGCAACCTGTCACTACTACATACATAATAATATTGGAAACACTACATTCCACCTGTTAAATATTAAAAAATTTGAATTGAAAGTTATTATCTAATGAATATTAATAAATCGACAAATTTTCAACGTTTGCTCATACTTACTTAAACTCAGGTAAGGTAAAACATGATGTTTTACCTGGGTAAAATAATTAGAGAGGAAATTATTAATTTTCGCAAATTGAATAAATTTTAGGCAGATACTAATGATATATTTATTAGGGTCATTCTGATTATCTTACAGGTCTTCAAACCGGCGGTGAATGATTGTATTAATAAATTTTGACAGGTATCACGGATGGATCTTTCAGGTAATAATTGTTAAAATATCATGAAACTTGACAGGCAGTATTCGTTAAACCCATTATCAGTTCATATAATATAACTATACAAGGCTCTGAAGACCCATAAAGACTTGGATATTAAATTATTTCCTGTTACAGACGGCGCCATAATAAGTGGCACTGTAGCCAGTTTAGAGACTCGTAACATTAATAACGAAAAATTAATTCGTACATATTAGTTTCTGTAATTATTAAATAGATTATAAAGTCGTCTTCTAATATGGAATATGGAATGTGGTTAATGATAATCGTCAATATTATATGACAGGTTAAGTGATTTGAGATTGTTAGGAAGTTATAATTCATAAATATTCATTTGAATCAATTAATAACGGTCTTTAATTCAATATATTAATTTACAGTATAATGATTTCGGTGAATGAGCTTTGATTTGGCCATACGTAATTGGCAATTGGTATGCATGCGCGCTTCGCAAATTTCATGTTCCAAATGTATTAAGATTTTTCACAGCTAGATATCAAATCAATCTCAACGTCAATTTTTATATTGCTGAGATATGCTTAAAATTTGAAGCATATGTGGTAAAAAAAATGATAAGGGACAGAACGTTTGGAAGAAACTTCAAAATAATTTGACACGAGTTTTATTTTTCGATAAACGCAGGTTGTGTGATCGAATTTTATTTATTGCGGTGAGTATAAACAGGCCTGAATCTGACAGATACCCACAAGTAAATTTAAAAACGCGGATGCGAAAGTGTGATAAGAAGTAAGTCGCATAAAATAGATTTTTTAGATCCGGCATACAGGGTAATTTAATTGCAAAATTTGACATGGGATATAAAGTTTTATGAGCCATGTATAGTATTATAATAATACAAACTATTTGTTTCCATGCGAATGTTTTAATTAAACGACAGCTTCCTCTGTTTTACAGTAATAAAACCAAATGGTGTCAGCATGGATTATTTGACAACCCATTAAGTGGGTGAGTAGGCAGTTAAGGCAAGCCATCGTGAGACGCGATGTATTGGATACCTGATTCTCCGCCTCGGCGTATGGAAGTACAGTTATTTTAATAGTCGATACAATGTAACGGTTTTGGTCAAGGACATCCAGGACTTCAGACTGCCTTCGAACGTATTATATATTATCAATGTGTTATACGGCATTTTATTCGAACACGCTTTTTGTTGCAGTGTGTAGACACGACATGTTTTTTGATGAAAAATTGTTAGCGGGAATTTTATTACATATTTCCTTTACCGTTACCAATAAATCTTTTTTTTAACCTGTCGATGTAGATAAAATATAATACTGTATTACAGATTTTTTATATTAAAATCTCAGGCGTATCTTAATTTCAGAATTAATATCAAAAAAAATATTCGAATTGATCAACTCACATCATTTCTAAATATGTAACTTACATTAAAAAATTCTTATATTCAAATTGAGAACATTATCAAATAATTATTTCCAGATCAAATAATTATTATTGATTTTCAATCACTTAAGAATCCTTATTGTAGACAATCATTAAATAGAAACGGTTAATATTAAGTACTTTATACATTTGGTATCGAAAGTGCACTCCACAATTGATTAAATAATAATAGAAAGTAATATAATAATAATCCATTCAAAGATTCGAATGAAAATCTGTCGGATGACTAACTCAACAACAATATACGTTTTCTTTTACATTCAATACAATGGTTTTATAATAGTAATTGTTTGTAGAGAAATTTCTTTTTACGAATTCTTACCTGTGAAATGGTCTGCGGAATTTTAGCAAAAAATAATTATTTATTTAACAAGATAGACGTGTTGACATTCTTCGAAGTGTTTGGGATAATTAACGGATTAGTCCGATTTCGACATTTAGTAGAGTTTTCCACATTTAAAAAAAAAAGCTAACGGTTATAATTAACAGGTTATCAGTTTATAAATACGATTTATATTTCAACATTTCTTGGTACGTTACCATGTCATGTATATTAATCGTGTTATAATTCACTTGATAAGAATTCCGTTTTACAAATTTATAATAAGTTAAATCTTTTAATTCTACAGAGCGAACTACCGTTGTAGTAGGATCAAACGCAACATTATATGATTGAAACAGACGGTATGTAAGTTTGGGTATGGGCAGCAGATCCTGCCAGTACCAGTCGAAGGTGTATAACTAATGAAATCCCATCGATTTGCAATAACGGCTCGTATGTAAAACTGAGTAACTGAACATCAGAAACATCGTTTTTTTTACATTTTTGAAATATACTGATCGCTAAAGTCTTGGAAAATTCTTAGAAACTAACAAAAACTTCTTAAAGAGTCCTTCGCGCCTGTGATTTCATGGTATATGTCTGAAAGCTACAATCACATAGCTGATATGCTGTTGAGAAAATTAATGGTAACTGACAATGAATGACAGAGTAGGATGAATATGTGTATGCAGTGGCATAGCTATAAATTCAGCGACTTAGAGCAAGTAAAATCGTTGCGCTTCCTATAGTTTTTCTTTTTTTAGCTCTCACGCAACTTTGAAATTTTGACTTCCTTCCAGATACCGTGGTTTTTCGTTGTTTTTAGCTCTAGCACTAACATTACTTTAATTGAGCCCCCTTCATTCGTGCGCTTTGAGCGATCTGCTCCAACTGCTCCCCTGTAGCTACGACACTGTTTGTATCATATAATATATTTATAAATTGCCTTCGAATACTTTTTTGATTATTCGATCATTAAGTAATAGATATCTTTGATTTTGATTTATTATTTAATTTAGTCATCAACCATTTTTTTTCTGAAAATGTAAACAAAAACTACACGTGTTCCTAAATATGATTGGTATATCATGTCAGTAAATTGATAACGGTAAAAAATTCAAGTGAAAACCACAAAAACTAATAAAAATAAAATGTTTCTTAGATGCCTAAACGTACAAAAACTTTGGACTGATAAATACCACGCATAAACATGAAGAAACTTAGATAACACTATTATTTTTGCATTATATCATTAAAAAATACATCTGTATCTATTTCTACATCGCAAATAATACACTTTCCTTAACGGGTCACGTTGGTATAACTGTAAATCAAAAAGACTTACGGCATTTCTCAAAAATCTGTTAATTTGAGAATAATTTAGATGAATCTTCTAAATGATACGAGGAAAATCTTTCGCGAAAATACAAATGGATTTATGAGAGTCGGTCAACAATAAATAATATAAAGATAATTCAAAGTAATATGTCATACCAGTTTCCTAGAGTTGTTCTGAAAATATGCGGATCATAAATTAGGACACAAAACTTTATCAGTAATTACGTACACAAACTATAAAAATATTTGAATGTACTAATTCGAGATGTTATTTTAAGGTTAGCGGAATATTTGCGAATCTTAGTGTCTATGGTTTCTCATTACTCATTTATTTTTAAGCTGAGATTTAAAATTAGAATACTGGGAGTGAAGTGATTTGACATCGTGAAGAATTCTGAGATAAGAGAACGAACTTAGCAACTATATGTTATGTTAAAAGACATCCAGCGATACTGGAACTGAGTGAGACATATGCTGAGGATTCTTCCGGAAAGTCTGAATTCTACGTGTCTACTACATCGGCAGAATTCGAATTCCCTTAAAAACCGTCGGGTACTATTCATATGATGTAGATATGAAGAAAAGAAGAATAACAAATCTGACATGTATTATTATTATTTATGCTCTGTATTATAAATGTCTAATATTAAAATATGTTAAAAGTATTCTATTCTGGGAGCGCGTGTACACCTAGTATCCAGGGAGTATGGGTTTGACTCCCACATCTGCCGAATTATCAAAAATCCGAAAAATGCAGAACTGGATACTCATTGGGTTGAGCAAATGTCTGACAAGCAACTTTCGTAAAAAAAGAAAAAATAATCTGTCAAGACTTATCTTCAGATTGCGGAGATCAATATACTTTACTTCCATAGCAGGCATCTTTAGATTGTGTGGATCCATACGCTCCACTTTCAGAGCGAACAATTTTAAAAATAATTAGTGAATATTTTAGATCAAATGTTTTTTCTTTCTTTTGATATTTCTGTCATATAACAAACATAATATTGTCGCATACATTAAAAGCAAAGGTTTGTGTTGTTCTGGTTAAGTCAACTTGTGTATAATTATATTATAATTATGACCAAGAGAGATAATTGAGACCTTGTTGCATAAATGAAGATTTATTTATCTGTGTATAAAAACAATATGATGTTGAATCCGTCTGCGTAATCCGTAACGTATTCATATGGCTAACGAAATTATCCAGGTCTCCTATCAACAGAACGATCTCGAGCCTCGTTATATTTTCTCGGTCTGGTGGGTTCTTGAATGATTTTTTTATTTTAATTAATATTAAAAATCAAACATTTTTTTAAGTGCATGGTTAACTTAATTAAATTAATAATTATATGGTACATTAGCAGGATTAAGTGACTGCATTAATCGCATATTGATGAGACATCTAACGCATCTTTGAATTTATATCCATTATTCGTAAAATGTAATATTAAGTTAAAAAATATTTTCTTAAATAATATCAGCAAATCTTTAGAAAAACTGGTCGGAATAACAAGCTAGGTTAAAGTATTTACGTATTAAATTAGTTTGATAATATTATAACTAAATTATTCGTCATACTTGACAAATGTACTTTAATTTGTTTTTCAGAAACAGCTATCCATACCTCATTTGACGTTTAATTTAATGCGTATGGAACATATTTAGCTATTACATATAATAACATAAGTGACACATTTTTGAAAATAAATGAATCCAAATTCAAATCGCTTTGAACGATGCAACCAACTGAATGACAAACTGAGAGCTTTTGATTTTAATTTCATTGTACTGTGGTTATTTGATAACTAAAAATGTATATTTGTCAGCAAGAGTGCGAAATTTTTTAATGATTCTTAAACATCATTTAATGTATATAAATATTTAACAAAGTTTTAAGCAATCATGTACAAATAAGTATGTGAAACTTACTAGAATTAATGATAATTTATGGATACATATGACGTATATTACATATTCCTTTTTTGAATTTATATTACAATAGTAAATATAAAATCATCAGACAAAACATGGACACAAATATCTTGTGAAATCACATAAAAAAATTTCATTATATTTCTGAGTATTTATATATTTGGATTTCAAATACTAATTTTCAATTATAAATAAATACAAGGAGCAAATCAATAAATGTTATTTTCATTCAAGCACAAAAACTTACGGTTAATTTTCAATGTCGTCGCATTCGGCAAATGTAGGTAAAAAAAAATTTTGGTTTATCATAAATATTAATTAATTGTCCACACTTCACCTGATTCAAACAAACTTTTGATATAAATACTTTGTTATGCGGCACGTAATTAAAAACAAATGAAAAAACTGCTGATTTTAATGTGCCGTGAAATAAAAATAAATCAAAAATGAAATCAGTTCTCAAGACCGATATAGTTTTCGTTCTTGACCTGGCACTCAAGTCTAAAATGGAACTGAAGCGCTAGCAGTAATTGTGAACTTGCTACGAATATACCATCAACTGTTATGTTTCTTGCACGGTGTTCCTCGTGTTACTTATACCAAACGTGAGATTCGACCGGATATCATTATTAAGAGCTTGCCAATCCGGAGTAGGTCCTGGTTATCCAAAGCATCTGTTTTAAAAGTAGCACATTGTTAAACTTTTTCTTTTACTATGTTTTACATTCTGTTTTTACTGGGTGATTTGAATACAATCCAGACACAACTATTGACATTTTGTAAGCATGTTTCAACGTGTTTTTTGATGAGATCGTTTTGTGTTAAAACAATTCCTAGGTTCATAAGACAGCCGAACGATTTCCTCCACCCGCCCTTCTTCAACGTAGCTATTTCCAGATTTGAAATACTGAACACACAACAGTAGTCGACAACCACACCAAACTCGCAGCGTCTTAAACTACGTCTTCTTCTGCGCTTGACCGGATCGTCAAGTATTGCGTTTATCGTTGCCTTTTTATCAAATACTTATTTTTATTGAGAAAGTATTTTTATAACCAATATCTAAGGATGTCAACATTTTTGTACATAACATAAATAAATACATACATTCTTTTCTATATCAGGTAAGTTCCTGTTTCTAGTCACACTGTGGGTAGGCCATCATCAGTCCATGATAAAATGTAAAATGTACCGTTGCATTTTACTGTTTTATCTCTTTCACACAATAGAAGACGTTCTCGCGTCGGAGAAAGACGGTTAAATTTTATATGTTTTTACTGATGCAATATTTTGAATGTTCAGGTAATCTTTGAGATCACTGACCCTCTCACGCCGAGTCATCTAAGTAAGGACGATTGTCAAAAGGAGATCTCTAATTAAATTAATAAATATTCAGCATTGCTATATTAATGCTAAAAAAAACTTATAAGTCCACTCTTAAAAGCTAACATTTGTTATTTATTCTTGTTATA
>JAGVSQ010001068.1:595-31906 GCA_022683975.1 Rhyacophila evoluta | reverse complement strand
AACTTGATTGAAATCGCAATGTAAAAATTGCTAAATATATTTAAAAAATGACTTTTTTGACGTGCCGTCATAGTGGCGGCACTCGAGTGGAAAGGGTTAATATACGCTTACGTTTGATATGTACCATGGCACAGTACTCCGACATTGAAATATGTCCACATTATTTTACTAAATGGGTCACTTAGAAATCTCAAAAATCAATTAAATTTAAGATATTTTTAGAAAACAGCACATAATTTCGGGAATATATCTTTACAAGAATGGAATAAGCAACTAAGTATCAGTAGTTGTTCAAATCTAGTTACCTATAAGGTAAGTTAGGTATTTTTTACTGCCAAATTTACAATTGTGAAGTATGATAAAAAGCATCGAAATTGCAACGCTGTTAATATTAATAATATATATATTATAAGGAATTTTAAAAAATATTTTGTAGAAAGAAAAATAGGTAAAATATGTCTTTACTTTAAAACTATTGAATTCGTTTGAATAATTATATAAATACATTTAAAAACGTTCTCTTGAATAGTTGCCTCTCATCAAGTAGTAATTTACTATGCCCGGTTGGTACAGATTTGATCGACATATTTAAGATTGTATGACGGGTGTGGAAAGGAAAAAAGACATTATTTAAAGTTTTTTCAAAATAGTCTTTATTCGATTAACACAATGTATACAACCTAATTCACATTATATCAAAAGGATAGAAGCTGAATATGCCAAAGTAACATTTAAGTTTAGCTTTTGAGTTTGAAAAAAGGATGGCCTGTCAAATTTGCGAAGAATTTCCACCCCGTAAATTTGACTAGTTTTTCTTAAATAAATTATTGTATTAATATCGTCGTATTACTGGCAAAAGAAGTGAAAAAGTGAGTGTTGAGATAATCGGGTTTTAATGGTTGAGTCTCTCTGTTAAATACATTTTACGACAATTTCTTAAGGCATAATGTATCATCTTGGGATCTTGACTGATTAATTAAAACTTCAATTGGGAAGCCGAGCCGTATAGTTTATGATGTTGCTATAAGTCATAAATCCACTTTATCTAGTTCACGACAGGCTTGCTTATTTATTTGGCCAAGGCGAGAAAACTCTTGTATTAAATTTAAATGTTTTATTGTTGTTTATCGCATTTGAAATAAGATTGCATGATTATTTCACAGGTAAAAATGTATTATTTAAGAAGATTCAGATGTTGAAAACATAATTTTATTGGATATTTTAAGGTGACTTTGAAACTCATTCAAACCTAATAACATTCATGGCATTGCGCTAATACACAATAGGTTTCTATTATAGGTAACTATTTACACTATACGAACGTGATTATCATAAATGAATATGATAAATGTACATATTAAAATAATAATTGTATATCACCGCATATTGTCATTAGATACTAATTAATTTTGTTGCAAAGTAGATCAAAACAACATGACTTAGTGGATTTCATCTAATACTCATAGCTATATTTATACTGAATAAATAAAAATTCAATTGGTTTTATTATAGAACTAATAAATCACGAACTGAACTGAAAATCTGATTCAACGTATATTCTCATTTAGTATATATTATGTACGTGTAACACGTGTAAATAAAGTGAGAATTCTACCGCCACCAGGTTTTTTACGTAAATATAATATTTAGAATAATAAACTTTTGTAGAAATTATTCAATCGTAAATTAATATGTTTTTGTAGTAATTTGATTCTAGTTCTCTAGTAGAAATCTATATATTAAATCAGCAATTCTCAAATCCTTGACAGTAAAAGTTTTGTTGAAAGGAACGGTAAATTGACACATCAAATTTGATTTCTCTAAAACATTTAATTTATTTGGTGCTGGTTATATATTAGCTATTCACTCGTCTGATTCAGCCTGGTATATAATTGGCAGAAATATTTGCGTATTTTCATGTTCACCGTCCAACTATTCAGTCAGAAAAGGTTGGGAACCTACGGTGTACGTTATGGAATTCATAACGTGTATGCATTTGGTACGCATAAAGCATCCAGACATATATTGCAACAAACATTTTGATGGAAGTAGGATATACCTGTTTATTTTTACTCTTATTGTCGTAGTGAAAACCCTGACACTAGGTAAAAAGGTCAGCCGGCATAAATGCCTTGTAAAAAGACGACTCAACGATTCCAGTATTTTGTTATCACATTCGTGATCATGTTTATATTGGACATTTTTAAAAATGATGTATAAATTGTAATATAGTCCCAGTAATTAATTCTCTGGCGTTAGTGGTAATAAATAATAGATTGTTTTTTTGGACACCTAAAAAATAGGCAGAAATGTCTCGCATGAAAACAGGCGAGTTGGTTTAACATCGTGAGGAACTAGAAGATTAGAGAACGGACCAAGAAGCCCCTGGTACGTTACAAGTAATGCAGTTATATTATTATATAACTGGCTTGGTAACGTTCGTAATACCTTGAAAGCATAAACCCTACATGGAAAACCGATAAATGAGTATCGTTTATCACAGAAAGATAATGATTCGACTATGAAAATATGAATAAGTCGCATTATAAATGCATCAGGTGTCTCAATTGGGCCTGTATTTTCTTCAAGGCATCCTGGAAGATCGACAAATTATATTATCTACGTGGTGTATTGAGAGCTACCACGTGATGTTGCCATGATCTGGAAAGATTGACTGGTGGTGGGAATGTGCTTCAATTGGAAAGCGACTCATACTGAAGATAGTATATTTTCAGGGTCATGTGGTAGATTTTCTTAGTATGGTGCAAAATTTTTAAATGCCGCCCCTCTCGCGTTCCGAAAATATTTTTTACGTCCATCCCAATCATCTAGTTTCTCGTTTTTTTAGGACGCGTAAATCTTAAATATCGCGCATCTTCAATTAACTTCGCCGCCTTACAATAATATAATATTTTGCGCCCCCGCATGATTCGTGCGTTTGGAATATTTGTATTGATTTCACAACTTGTGTGGCCCCATAGCACGCCACGGCCCTGTATATTTTAACCTTATTTGAAATATCTTTCAGAGATCCAGGGAAAATACAAACTGCGATGACAGTGATGGCGGTGTCAATGTGATTTTTGCAAAGAGGAGCAGAGTTATTCAGTCGAAGGAGATTGGTCGAGTGTTTACGTTAAAGACACGTGATTGCCATCAGTAGCAGGCATTTACTATAATATCAATCGACACGACGGTATCAGTAAACCTGGGGCTTAAAAAGGATTCAAAGATACCATTCACATAATGATAAGAAAACACGATGAAATTATATAACATATTACTTATTCCGTAGTTGATATAATTAAAGTAAATATTGCAGTTAAAACTGTAATTTAAAAAGACAGACTTGATAATGGTTTTACAGCTGAATAGCTATTTATAATATTAATTAAAGCGTATTGTTTACTATTTCCGCTGCAAGATATATAAATATTTTTTCGCCAAATGAAGATTAATTGCTAAACCGATATCCTGTATCCACATAATATTTGAATTTATAGAACTCGAAAGTTTATACACCCAGTGCTGAGCCGCGCGACCGCCA
The DNA here is from genome assembly GCA_022683975.1 of Rhyacophila evoluta. Classification (NCBI taxonomy): domain Eukaryota; kingdom Metazoa; phylum Arthropoda; class Insecta; order Trichoptera; family Rhyacophilidae; genus Rhyacophila; species Rhyacophila evoluta. The sequence goes on along the minus strand of JAGVSQ010001068.1, from coordinate 28,359 downwards.
AATAATAAAATTATATTATGCATACAACTATACATATGTTACAACTGAGATATTTATTATACTCGATATCCATTTGACTTGCATGTAGCGATTTTTAAAATTTAGATTTTGTTTTTTACAATAGACGGGTAAATTTAAAAGCAATGTTTGCAAATATTATATGCATTTTGTTGAAATTCGACGTGTTCCAAAGTTGTCCACATTCTTCCAGAAAATGTTTGATATAAAAGTATTTTTTCATACGTTGCTATTCGGTCATAAGCTCTGTTGTCGCCAGTAAAAACATCAGTTGCAAAAGACGACAGCGATTTTCGAGCGTATTATCGGCTCGATTAGTATGCGAGCGTGTTATAGAATTGTGAACAATCAGTGGCGTAGCTACCGAGGAATTTTTAGTTAGCGTGAGAGCTAATAAACGAAAAATTATAGTGGACGTAACAATTACTTACTCCAGGGGGCTGAATATACAGCTACGCTACTGTGAACAATGTCGGTGGGGAAGCCACGGTGTATTTATTACTGAACCATAAATAAAACCACATAGTATTTCTGATAATTTGAAGACACCTAAAACTAAAAAATACCTTCTGAATTAGGCCCCAGTATTGCGACAAAAAAAGTGATTGGGTTTTCGTGCGCTGCGAGATAGTGAAGTCTATAAAGATGATTTAAAGCATATTGACTAATCAATAAATAAGTATAATATAATGAGCAAAATGCATCAATATCAAAGTTATTCATACAATTTAAAATACATGAAAGTAAAAATAAGTGAATTTCTCTTAGGAAGGATTTATTTTGTCAATTAAAAAAAAAATGGTTTACGATACGCTCACATAAAATCGACATTTACGTAATCAACATAGTAATTAAAAAAAATTCTTAGATTATATCAAAAATATATGAAATTCGCTAGACTCATCCGACCAATAGCAAAACTAAATATACTTCTAAAATGTGTGTACCATGCGTATCTCACGCACTGGTCCGCAAGATATGAAACTTGCGATAATTGTCGCAGTATTATTGAACGATTTCAGTTTTCTTTTCCATCAAATGTATGCACAAAGGTTCATTGTATACTAAATTAATGATCTAAGTACATAAAAGCACCACGTTTGATACCTCCACGTATCCAGAGCGACGTAGCAACAGGCTGAATTACATGACACGTCTGCAACTGCTCAAAACAGATGACACTAAGTTCAATTTCTCAGCGAATTATCTTTTTTAATATAATAGTTTCAGAAAGCTATTGCAATGTATGCGCAGCCGTAGCAGAGAGATGTTGAAATATTTTCACGCGAATTGAATTATTACATACTTACATATTACAGTATTAATCAATATAGAATGATAAAATACTTACACTACGCCATTTTGCAAACATTTTTAATATACGCCGTACATTTTCACTAACAATAAATATTGTATTATTCATGTTTCAATTATCATCCTTGATTCAGTATATTACTCAGTTCTTTGGATATAAGTAATTGTATTACATTATAAAGATGTCCTTACCGCTACTGCTTAGATTCAGGTTGTTATCAATCGGTATTATATCGTCAGGAGTGTAATCAGGTTCAGCGCGCGAACTTACCCAATATATTATGGTATTATTTTGCGACAGATATGTCAAACTACCAGCTCTCGTAAAAAGGACGATGGTACTATTTTTAAATTTGTGTGATTAATATCAATATAAATGTGTTGTACCTTTTTATTAGTTCATCGCTCATACGCAAAAAGTAAAAATCAACTAGGCAATTATTTCAAAGATGCGGTTGCAACACAAAAAACAATAATACATGCATTATCCACACCAGTTTAGTAAAACAGCACTGCCAAGAGAGAATGTGAACCAATGTGAAAATACAAGATGGTTGGTCGTGTTTTATAATTGAATCAAAATAAGCCATGGTTACAGTCCCCATGTTTTTTTTACTAACAATTCATTAGTACTTACTGTTTATTGGCAGTCACCAAAGAAAAATAAACATATCTAAAGAATAAAAGAACATTATTAGTGCATTTATTTTATTTGTTGAATCAGTACAGTCATTAAGCGGTGGATATAAAAATGTATAAAACTATTAATATTATTTTGTGTATTAAGCACCTGAATATTTAATATCCTATAGTTTACTTTTTAACCTAAGCACCATATACCCATTTTTAATTAAGTCTCAACATTTTTAATTAACAATGTTGTAACAAAGAATATCATATACTAAAGTAATATCAATAACCTATTCCTTTCTAAGTTCCCTTCATTTCTATATTTTTACTGTAATTTTTAAAAGAAACATGAAATTTGAGAATACCTATAACAGTTTGGATCGTTTGGAAATCAATCATTTTGTGGCAGAGCGTTCATTATTTAGAGGTTGGCGTGGTAACGCTTGTACTTGGACAATTCAGTTTGGAGTCTCTTGCCAAAGTCCTCATCAGCGCTAGCGAAGTTCTTGACAGCCCTCTCCTGAATAAATCCGGCAGCGCCCTTCAGATGACCGGCAATGTTATCAATGAGACGCTTCCTCGCCTCTTCGCAAAGGACATGTCTGTAGAAGACGCCGGCTTGAGTGAAGTTGTCCTCGGTCAGTCCAGAATCGATGCGTTCTACGTCACCAGTGAGAGGTATCTTAGGTGTCAAGAAAAGTGCACGAGGACACTCAACAGGGCCGTTGAAAGAATTGGGGAAATAATTGGGCGCACCTTGTTGGTTGTCTGTGAAGCATTGAGGTCCATCACGTTGGTAGTTTTTAGTCCCGACTTTGAAAGGACAATTGACAGGCAATTGTAAATAATTTGCTCCCAAACGATGACGGTGAGTATCAGCGTACGAAAATAATCGTCCTTGCAACATCTTATCAGGGGATGGCTCGATTCCAGGGACCATATGTGACGGACTGAATGCGATTTGCTCCACTTCAGCGAAGTAGTTCTTCGGGTTCCTATCAAGAACGAGTCTTCCAACAGGTATGAGAGGATAGTCTGCATGGGACCACACTTTGGTCACGTCAAATGGATTAAATTTGCAGGTTTCAGCCTGTGCGAATGTCATCACTTGAATGGACATTGTCCAGCTCGGGAAATTCTTATTTTCGATAGAATTATAAAGATCCCTAGTGCTGTAGTCAGGATCGCTGCCTGAGAGTTCAGCAGCAACATCAGCTGCTAGATTTTTAATTTTCTGGTCAGTCTTGTAGTGGAATTTAACGTAGTGGGCCACTCCTTTTCCGTTGACGACCTTAAAAGTATGGGATCCATAACCATTCATATGTCTGTAGCCATCGGGAGTTCCGCGGTCGGAGAAGAGGAACATGACCTGGTGAGTAGTCTCAGGCCTAAGAGAAATAAAGTCCCAAAACATGTCTGGGTCTTTTAAATGTGTAGCCGGATTACGTTTCTGAGTATGGATGAAACTGGGGAAGAGAGTAGGATCCCTGATGAAGAAAATAGGGGTGTTGTTTCCTACCAAATCCCAAATACCGTCTTCAGTGTATAACTTTACAGCGAATCCTCTGGGGTCGCGGGCGGTATCAGCGGAACCACTTTCACCTCCGACAGTAGAGAAGCGGACAGCAATGGGCGTCTTCTTACCTACAGCGTCGAATACTTTAGCGGCGCAATATTTCGAGATGTCGTGAGTCACCTCGAAATATCCAAAAGCTCCGGCTCCCTTGGCGTGGACCACACGTTCTGGGATCCTTTCGCGGTCGAAATGAGCCATCTCGTCGATGAAGCTGACATCTTGGAGCAGGGCTGGACCACGAGGACCGACAGTTTGGATGGCAGTCTTAACTCCGATCGGCGAGCCATGAGCGGTCGTCAAAACTGGTTCATTTCCCTTAAAATAACAAACAAAAAAACTCATTACATTTCGTTTATTTGTACATTTGGAATTTACTCAGATTTCGTGAACATACATACATGTAGCACATAATTTGATTTTGTAATACAACATTACAGATTATTGGGTAGAAATACAGATATGACATTTGACCTTTATGTTAGTGTTAAAAAACAACGCTATGCGCGTCATTGGTTTAATTTACGGAACAATAAAAGGCCTGGTGACTTATTTTATTTATTTTACACCCAAAATCAAAACAATATAAAAAGTAATAAGTGATCTAGTATTGAAAAAAAACAATCATTATCTAAGACATTTAATTTCGCAAGTATTTTTTACGGATAAAATCGTTTATATAAGTAACAATGACGATATGCTATTTAAGCATGTCTTTATCTTAAGCCACTGTAACGTAAATACGTTTGAATTATAATTATCTGTAATGCAGTATCAAACTATACCGACTGGTTCGTGACTACGATTAATCTAGAAATAATTATCTGCGTAAATAATGTATTCATTTAAATTTAATAATACAAAACATAACGATTGAACACTTATTATTAATACGTCTGTAAGCATCTACAAATATTTGCAAATCTCCGGAGCATTACGCAAATGAAAAATAATAATAAACAATGCAACATGATAGAGCGCCGATTATCCGCGGAAAGAGGGAGTACTCGAGCCAAGATAATCCTCAGAAACGGTTCACCCGATTTTGTTTGGATTAAGCAAATATATTTTTTCTAAAATAAAAAATACTTTTTAATGACATAATATTGTCTACAAGTCCCACTTCTGTTATATATATGTATACACACACTGTGGTGACTAATGATTGAAGCGGATGATTTTAAACTATTGATAATCTCAAGATCGTCCCTGTCAATATAATCCCAGTGATCGGAAATAATTAATTGGTATTTTATAAATTAAATTATAATTTGTATATTTTTTACTTCGTGAATTTCAAAGGTAGATAAATATTTGGGGACTATTATTTTTCGGCACTGCTAAAATAAAAATATTCCGTAGATGACAATAATTCATTCAGTTCCGATTTCATTCGAACGGTTCGCCGATTCGAGAAATTCGGCATATTAATTTAATATTTCATGCGATTTGAATAGTAACCGAATAATGTTAGATTAGCGAATAAATAATTTTAAAAAAAACACTAAAAAAAGTTTCCGAACAAATCCATCCGAAATTGTTTCGTAAATCAACAGTATATATTTTAATACTCGGAAGAATGAAATGAATTTTACTTTTCATATAAATTAATATAAAAAATGTAATCAATATTTTTGACTGATGGTGCTTGATGGAAATTGATTTTAAATTCTAAATTATTTAAACTAGTTTCACATATGGAAGTTTACCAGTTTTAAATAATTTAGAAATAACAGATGTAGTTGTTTTATTTCAAGTATTTCAAATTAAAAAACAAGTATAGTAAAAATTGATCAGATGATATGTAAAGAAATTATACTCAATTTATATTTAAAAAAGGTATAAACTTAGCACTAAAAAAATAAGGATATTTATTTGATATATGCCACTGGCGCATTAATTAATAACTTAGAAAGCGATTTTTTTCGGGAATCATGACGATGTCTCACTGCACAGTGGTTGAATGAATACTGATGTAAAATTGTAAGAGACCATAAGGTATTATAAAAATTATTTCCTTCGGCACGTCAACATCAAAGCTATTTATTATATTACTTCAACGCGAGTCAACAATAAACAACTTCTCAACTTAAAATGTGTGCCCTCTAAAATCACATAATAACAATAAAGGCGATTTATAAGCATGCATATTATATGTAACTGTTGTTAAGTAGAGTTCTACCATGCACATCCCAGCAGATACATCAAATTATTCACTATTTTACGTGGGCCTAAACTAATACATTTATTGCTTTTCAAAATATTGTTTGTTATGTTTTAAACACTTTTTCATTTGCTCAAGCCATAACTTAAAGCGAGGGGGCTAATCATCCAAGGGTATGTTTTTGACGTGTTGGTTGAAAACCATCACTGTCTTTTTTGGCTCCCTAAATCTGAAATCTCTTATCAACTCTTTGATTTTGAGAAGATAAAAATCACATGATTCATATCTGGGATGTGAGCAGGATGGGTCACGAGCTCCACCTCTCACCACGCCAGTTTCGTTTAATCAGTCGTCTGACAGTAGCCACATTCCCCTAATATGACAGAAACAGGACCACGATTAAATTCAGCGTACCAACGGTTTATAGTGTTCAAATTTGGTGCTTCAATCCTAAAGACATTTTGAATGTGAACACTGCACTGCCGAAAGAGAACTTTTAAAATCGTTAAAAATTATCGCTCTAAAATCTTTTCGCTTTAAATCCATTTTCACGGCAAAAGGTGAACTTCGATTAGTCATAAAAAATAATTGACAAGCGATTTCCCAACAAAACCCATTTTATAAATGAAATTCTATATTTAAAAAAAATGTAACATTCGAAATTCAGATATTTTATAGGGGATAGGAGTATAAAACTTGTAGTGTGGCTTACGTATCTATATTATTGGTATCTATAATAAATTTCTAAATATTTAGTGTATGTATGTATCTTCACTCGTTATCTTGGGAGAGAAAAAAAATGTTTGTCATTCGCGTGTTGGAGCGATATGACAGGACCAGTCCACAGTCGCAAAGTACAGAGTTTATCAACCTGTAGCGTCGATATATTATTATTATTATACATACACATAGCTTATGCGTCACTAGTAATGTGCAAATTGGATACTTGGTACTCGTGGGTACCCAATATTATTTTCTAAGTATCGAATACCAAGTAGTTTTAGTAAAAGAAGTTCCTTGTTTTTTTATGCTTTTGCATCTTTTAACTTCCTCCAAATGATATGATTTCTCGTTTTTTTTTTCATTTTAGGTCATGTGCAGTTTCCTAAAAAGTTAAGTCTTGGAGAATAAGAGTTATAAATTATATATTATTAATAAATGAGGCGTCGCATTGTGCCTAAAATGTAAACCATGGGGTCTATTCTATCAATAATTAATTGTTTATGGGAAACATTATATTCTGTTTATCGCAGGAGAGTGCATAAGTGTGCGAATTAGTTAATCACTGATTGCGAGATTATTTTGAAGTATTTATATAATTTAATCTATATAACTATATGCCTATATTTTGTCAAGTCTATCGCTTACAGATACATCAATTTTGTATATTTTATGAATCTATCATTATATAGATACAATTGCTTCTAGAAAATAGTTACATATTATACAGTGGCGTAGCTACATATTCAGTGCCCTTGAGCAAGAAAAGTCGTTGCGCCCCCTGATTCTTAACTATCACGCCATTTGGAGATTTTTATTTCCTTCCAGCAATTATGGTTTCCCATTTTTTAGCCTCACACTACCTTCCCACGAGAACCTGCGGTCCCCGATAATATGTTTGCGCCTCTCTTGATTCGTGCCATCAAGAGCAGTTAGCTTCAACTGCTCCTCGCTAGCTACGCTACTTACAGTATAATATTATATAATTGTTATGAAGAAGTCACGCAGTACATTCCAATAAGTAGTTCAAATAAGGTTATGATAATTAATTCATTATCGTATGGGAATATAATTTATGACTGTGCTGGCAATAGTTCCTAAACATAACGTCTTATTTACCTCTCGCACAAGTAGTACTTCACGAGCAAAGATTATTTGTAATAACAAAAATCGTAATCTAGAGATTTCTATTAACTTTTAAATTATTAGTTATAAGAGACACAACAGAAATATTAAAATACTAACCTGCTATGTATGTGTATTTGTACGTCTTTGAAAGGCTGCGTATGAAGTGTTGTTGTGCATGATTATAAGACCGCTTTGACGTATCAACTGATTTCTGATATCCAATTAGGTACAGCCTAACTTTCAGTGGAATTCAGAAGTGGGTTATGATTATTGGTACCTGGCTATCTATGATGGTCACCACGGTAGACTCGATTTATGTATATACAATAGTATTAAAAACAGATTTACATTTATATACAATAGTATTGAAAACATAAGTATACAGAAAACTAAGCTACGCGAATGTTTACGAATGCATGTTAAATTCACTGGTTGTCCGGATTTTACTCATTTGGTCAATTTATTCAAACGCCGAGTACGGCTAGTAGTTTATTATTTATATGAAATTATTGGACGAAGTATTTTCTAAATAATAAAGATTATTTTAAAAAATGCGTGTAATTCGTTTGCTGGAGCCGAAAGCGAAACAGGCCGTTGACTGGGACAATAGTGATTCTGCCGACAAAATGTGAACGAAAATAATGTATCATTAACCTACCTTTTTGTTGTTTTTGAAGTTGATCAGCTGGTCAGCAGCACTTTCCCGGTTTGCCATTGTGAATTCGTGAATTGTATTTGATTTTCCTGATGTACACTAGCGTCGCAGTCTGCAAGCAAGTGACACTCTTCACCAGTCTAAACTGATAATCAACTCTCCGATCAAATGACTTGATACATAAACAACGTCACCTCCCCCCACTTATTATGGCAGCACACACTATACATTTAACGACCGTCTAAACTCGATAATGTTAGCAGTTTTGATAAATTCTCGTAGGCAGAATAAAATGGAGAAAATTTTGGATATATTATATATATATTACTTTGATAGAGTAAAAAAAATAAGAAACCAATTCATTCCAAAAATAAAATCATGAAAGTTGTTCCCATAGTATTGCCACATAAAAAATGTAACTGAAACTTATTTTGCAGATATTTATTTAAATATTTAAAATTACCAAATATTTTTTTTTGTGTTATTAAAACGTGATAGCACCTTAATAAGCCTGTACTACCATTCTTAGTAAAAACAAAGTATCTTGCTTGTGATTCACTATTGGAGATATTATGTTTTTATATAGTAAAGCAGTATTTGAGGTACTGTAAATATTTTATACATCTAAATATGAAAGAAATCACATTTTCCCGTTATATTTTATTCAAAATTATAATAAATATTATTATAAAATTATTCATCAACAAACAACAATTCTTCTAAATAAACATAATGTCTCGCCAGTAGCGTAGTTGGTAGGATGAGCACTTAGTAATTTGGGGAATGCAGGTTCGATTCCCTATCTATCTGAATATGAAAAATATAAATTGGTTAGAATGTCAAAGACCTACCATAAGGTCTATATGGTACAAATTGTTGGTAAAAGCAAAAGAAGTAAACAATGCGAATAAGCTAACATCTCTAGATATATCTGACTACTGATTTTTATTCTGTTTTGGTTTTAGTCTTATACATCAACATTATAAGATAGTTTGTACTAAATTAATTCATATTCATCTTTTAATTTTTGTCTAGTACACTATCGATAATCTGAGTTTCCTAATAAATTTTATCTTGGGTGAGTACTGATAAGTTCAGTTACCCTTTGTATTAGCCTTTATTGTGAGCCGTCTAAAATTTTACTATAAATGTATTTTGCGCTTTAGGGTTTTAAAAGGGAAATTACAATATTCCAAATATTTTACCCCTCTTTCAGGAGATCAACAAACAAAAAAGGTTTGATCCCACTGTAAAAATTATTCAGAATGTTGAAGCGAGCCCACCTTTCTTTTTCATTTTCAAATATACTAATGCAGTCCTTACAGAGTTACCTCTTTTCCTACTTTTAGCAAGAGAAGCTCATACATTAAGAAACATACATTCTTCCAACTCCGATTCTAGGTCGCCTAGAGTTAAAAAGTACAGGAAGGGTCAGGGGTGGATCAGTTTCAGAAGGGAGGGGTCCGTATTTACTTACCCTTCTGATAGTTCATTAAAGAAAGCATTTACTAAAAAAATAGCTGTTGAATAGTTTTTGAATGGATTTTAGGCCGATACAGTAACCATCCTTTAAATTAATATTTCCTACACAATGATGCTACTATAATAATGTACTGGTTTTAGAATTATTACACTTAACTGCAATACTAATAAGGATTGAGTAATACACATATTCATATATTAATATTTTATTCAATCAATATACACATCAGCCAAATAAATAGTCCCTTAGTTTGAAAAATGGGTTACAAATAAATATATTTTTCTTATAAAAAGCAGCAAATACAACACTCGTTGTCACCTAATACAATACATGGACATACATTCTTTGGTAAGGAATTGAAGACATTATTACTGTATGAATAAATCATGCCAACCGACGTATAGTAATAATATTTGAGTAAGATTAAAACTATACAATGTGTTATCAATCGAGCAGTTGTAATACATTATACACATATTATTCATATAAATATATATTGCAGTTCATTAAACAAAGCCTAAGAATCATCCTAGTTATAATGGGTTTCACAAAAACTTTCAATGATTTTCAGATAAATATTAATCAATGTAAAACTGGATGAAACTATTAAAATATTATTTTCATACCTACATATTTATAATCATGACGAAAATATCACATGTTTTAAATAATATGATTTTTTTTTTACGGTCAATCAATATCAATTGTAAAATATATAGACATCTCATTTATTTGTATAAGTCTAGTCTGTGTGGTTTGTCAAACAATTCAGGCATGTATATTAAATATAGCTTTTAAATAAATAAAAGGAAGTCAATATGGTAACATTATTGTAAAAATACCAGCAGAAGTCAATATATTTATTTGTGTTGAGAAAATAATTAGTACTAACCAGATGACTTGAATCTATTCAACAATTAATGAAGTTGGTAATAAATGAATAGTTACAGTAATGCTAAATAACAATACGAGCACAAATATTATTTTCCATCGACTTTATGAATTATATATTATAATTTACTCAATTATGATGGCCACAGTATTCACTAAAATCCAAATATTCTATGCTTGCGACAAAAACTATTAATTATTTAAAATAATGACTAAGTATAATCAACCTAAGATTTTATATAAAATGATAAATTGATAATTATAAATGAAAGAGTTTTAAAAAGAATTTGTATGTTTTCCCCATTTGACTTCATCTACCAAGAGATAAAAACAACACTTATAATTAAGACAACAAATAAGAATTTACAATAAAATAGTATGTTTTAACAAGATTACCAAGGTAAAAAAAAAATTAAGACACATTCTTGTAAAATATATGCTGTGCTAACAATAAAAAAAATTCTAATAGTTATGAAAAAGGTAATGCACTAAAGAATGTTATTATGGGTTAGCTATGTATGTTTTTGAACGTACTGTGTAAAAGACAATATATTTTATATAAAAGTATATTTATGGTGTCCAACTATGAAGCAATACACACTTCAGGGCGCTGTACAGCCGAGAAATCATTTTATTATTTAAATTGTAACACTCATTATTGTGCTACAAGTGAATGATTTATTGTTATTTAGAAATTTAAGTTGTATGGCCTTAATACAATATATGAAATTGAATGAGAAATTTTAAATTTTATTTTTAGCTTAAACTTTACTTTAAAAATAATCTATCTCTGTGCTAAATTTAAATAGGTAGGCAAAATTTGATGACTAATAGTAGCAAAAAAAAATCAGGTTCAAATAAAGAATAGCAGTTATAATATCATGTTAAATATTCAGTTTAGATTATAAAAATACAGATTTTTAGAGGTGGTAATTAGTGTGAACATTACAATATGCAATCAAAGTGTTACAACATTTTTTTTTACTTCATGTTCAATTACATTGTATTTCATATTTGTTATAGTGGGTAGGCAAAATCTTATTAGTACATGCATATGCCTACAGACTGCATGGAGTATTTCAACGAAAATAACTCTTTTAATATTGAGGTGTAGATAGAATAAATAATTTTAAGAAACAAAATTTACTCCGTGTTATCAATTCTACATGGGATTCATTAAAGGAAACATATACTATTGGTTTGCTGTTTGTAGTATGCACAACATATTTACTATCTTGCATGAAGAATAATCATATAAATCATAAATATATTTTCATGATTATAAATATTATTTATCTGAGTTTTTCCAGACTTCCTATAATAAATATTTGAGGTAATTGTAACAGAAAGAAATTTGATTGACAAAATGATATCTATTAATGACTCAAAAAATCATTAAAGTGTAATTTAAAACTATACTCTATTGCTTGAAATTTTCACTAGTCTGAAAATGGTAAATATCTAATTATGTTTTATACTAGCATTCAACGATTTTACATGATCATGGATGTAAAAAATATACAAATTTCTTGAGTTTAGTTCTCGGTTTCGTTTAATGTGGAAAGAGTGACCTACCATTACTAATCAGTGCTATTTAATAGCTTATTGTATTGTGCCATTCAGATTATAACCATTGTTGTTGACAGCAAAATGATTTAAAGCCAACCATTGTATGGTTTTTTTTTGCATCCCTTCATAGGATACATTGTAACAGAAATTAATTTAATGGTGCAAGATTAAGTGAAATTGTATAATATGTTTATAGTATATCTGCTTCTCTTTAGCAACTTTGAGACATTTGAGTAATTAATGAACTGAATAATTTTCGTATATGTTCAATTAATTGAAACAATTCTAAACAGACACAATCTCGAATAATATTAATTAAAATTTAATAAATGCCAGATTATTCTGCAAAATAACAACAAAGCGAAAAAAAATTCTGACGAATGATTAGAAATAACACCTAACCCAATTTTAAGTATGTTAGTAAAAGTTTTTCTTTATAAAAAAGTGAAATAGAATATGTATGAACATGTCAACTATGACATATTTTTGTGGGTAGAGGCAATTACATTTATAATACTTAAGATGGCGCGACCTGCCAAACTATGAGATGACTACGCTCTATTTTAGCTTCTTGGGGATTTGCACCAGCCCCATCACTTCCATCTAGTGTTTCACCTTCTGCCAACACAACACTGTCTTCCATATCACCATCACCTAAAATAATAAAAAAAACTCAATTTTCATAATCATGGTAAAGTTTCACTAATATATTTTATTCACTCATTAATAACCATATTTTACAGTGTACAGATGTGAAAACAGATGTTTTTAGAATTGAAATACACATAAAGAGGGTGATAAAAATGGAACTTATAACCATACCATAAAATTGTAGAAAATTGTCCTAACGTAGTTGATATACATTACCGAACAAGGAATTAGACTACAAAAGTTTTAACGATCAAAAAATATTCAGATATTCAAAAATTATTGCTTCAAACTGGAGTGCAAAATAAATTAATGATTTTACTTAGCGTGGCGATACTGTCTGCATTGAATATTCAATATTAAAACTGTACAATAAGAATGGCAAGCAAAGAAATTTAATCAGACATGAGCCATACTGAAAGTTTTGTGTAACTCCTTAATAAAACTATTGATAATGAAACTAATGTATTTACTGCTTTTCATAACATTTTTTTTATTTTAAACAAACCTTCATCTGCTCAAACATATTTTTAAAAACAAGAGACTATCTTATCTAAGGGCATGTTTTGGAAATGTTGATTGAAAGCCACCACTGCCTCTTTTAGCCCTGTAAATGTAGAACCTCTAATAAAACCTTTGATTTTGAGGAAAAGAAAGAAATCACAGAGTGCAAGGTCTGGGCTGTGAGCAGGGTAGGTCACGAGCTCTATCTCATCAGAACACAAAAATGCCTTTGTCTGTTTCGGGCGGCAGAAGAAGAAATATCATGGTGCAAGAGGATGCGGCTTCTCGATCGATTCTTAGAAACTTTTTCAAGAATACTGGGCAGACAAATAGTCGTGTACTACTCAGCATTGAGTGTTATTTTTTCTTCTAGGAACACAGTACATACATGATCCGTTTGAGAGAAAAAAACTTGCGATATTTTTTTTTTGTTAAAGCTGTAGAATGCAAAACTTTCAGTGTGGTCTACGTATTAGTAATAAGGAGAGATATTCAAGTTTTATTGCCGTTGTGATAACCCAAAATGAACTACAATGAAGGACTTATTGAAAAGAAATCTAAAATCATACAATAATATGTATTTCTATTCTTCAACAACTCAAAACTTCAGCAAAAACAGCTCATCTGAAATTGGAATTTGATTCATTTCAAATACTACGGCAAAATTGAACATTTACAATATTGAAAATTTCACTCTTCATTTTGATATTTGTGTGAGTTGTGTGATTGAAAACAATTCGCAGAGTTAAGCTACTATTTAAATTTAATTTGAATACATATAGTTTATTATTAAATTTAGAATAACAAATATTATCTACATTTTAAAATATGTTTTTCTAGTTTGATGGTAGATTGTTATTGTTAAATAAAAAGTGCTTTTCGAGAGATAAAACAAAATAATTTCAGCTGCTAACGTAATCTTTGATCTTGATAAAACTAAGATAAATATCATCCCATTTTAAAAGGTCTGTAAATATTTTATTGTCAAAAATTTTGAGGTCTTTATGCATAGAAGTCATGAACTTTGTTCTGATGGAAGATAAATATAGATAGAGCTTATAATATATTTTAATGTATAACAATTTTATCATTCACCAAAATACTATTTTTTGAGATAAGACGTACTTTTAATAATAGTAAATAAAAAAGCATTGAAACATGTACATAATTTAAACATGCGTTGAATAAACATAAATTTATCATGCATAATACAATAGTTTTTCTGTAACTTCTATAAATGATATTTTTTTTGTATGTACATCAAAATACATGATTAGGAGCACAATAACCTAAGTTTTTTTTTAAGAAAAACTTATTTGTTGAACATGGAAATCTTGAGTCTTTTATCTAATAAACTTTACAGTTAAATTATATCAAATTTACTAAGATAAATTTGATGCAACATAAAACAAGTCATGTTTACTATAGAAGTTAACAATATATTTTTAAGAATTCAAAAAAAATTGGCACTATCTGATTTATCTGATTTATCTGAAAGTGGCTTCTTATGTGCATCTAATAATTATCAATTATTACCATTGAAAAGAAATAGTCAGTGCATTGTGAATATAAGATAATTTCGTAACATATTTTGATCTAAACTGAAAAAAATTTAAACCTACAGGGAAGAAAAGTGTACATATTCATAGATGAAATTCTGCTAGTTATACAAAGGGAATAAGGTACACACTACTGGAGAAAAACCATGTGCCGCCTCCACCATCAAATGTATCTACAGAGAAATACAACTGTGATTATTTTGTATGGAGCTATAAGCATTAATACACTGTAAAAATTGGTATTATTTTCGTCTACATGTTTATGATTTACAGAAAGACAGAAAATCGTATTTTACAATAATTCAAGCAATTATATTTTAGAAATACTATTTGTGAGTAAAAATCAATCAATGTTAAATAATGCACACTGACGGGGTTAGTTAGAGTTTTGTTTTAATTATTGTGCATATTTGGCAGTGCTTAATTTCAGATAACATTCAAATTTCATGTGTAGGAGAGTTAAATAATTAATTATATAATTTATAGTATACATTAAGCTGCGAAAAAACATATAAGAGTCGTTTAAGATGCAGATAATATGTTCTTAATCGTAACTAGAATCAACATGATGTTTAACCCTTTGGCTATACGATGTTTTTCAAAAATTTAGAATCCCAGTCAGAAATCATTCTATTAATGATTATTTTTAATTTAGAGTATATATTATTTTTCGATATACAAAAAAAGGTACCGTTCTTATTCATTTGTGCATGACCTTTTAAAAAATCTAGATGCAGACTCCAAATTGGTCGTTTTTGGTGATCCTCACTGTTATCACTAATAACGATACATCATCCTTTAGCAATCAAAGGGTTAAAGAAAGAAAAAAACAAAAGAAAATTAAAAACAAAAAATTAATAAATTTTGTGAAAACTCAAAGAATTACTTTCCAAGTAAAAAAGTATTGATGGTGACAGGCTTTCAAGATGATTTTAGTAATAGCTTGATAACAAGAATCCTGCCAAAGAAGATTTATTATCTAATGAATTTTATTTTATGTTATTATTTATATATTGCAGTTTTATTATTCAACCTGTATTTCATTTGAATGATACCTTCGATTCTAATTAACAACCAAAATGAGACTGACCACAATGCCAAAAGTGATAGTAAATTAATATCGACAGAGGTAAATAAACCATTGCATGAAACATACCATCGATATGTTTTTCTTGGGGTATATCAGTAATATTTAAAACTGATTCTGAGGAGTAAAATGGTCAGGTATCAGGAAGAATCTGCCACACTATCAGGTGGGAGGCGACATCTCGTGCATCATCAGCGTGGTCTTCTAACAAAAAACAAAAACTAATCACCAAACTCTAAAAACAAACAATGCATCTCTAAGCAGTGTTTTAATTTAAAAATAGATAAAAAACAAACACTTGCTCAGACGTAGCATACATGCTTAAAGGAACTATAAAAGTAGCAATATTGAGATGCTATATGGAGGTTAAATGCAAAATGATATTTGAAGTGGCGCATATTTTAATGTCATATTGATTAACATAAATAATAAATAAAACTTGACATAGAAACTGGCCCATTTTAACAGTAAAATTGGTATTCAAATTTATGTAGAAAGTCTATAAAAAACATTTTAACAAAATTGAATATAATGATGTTTAAAAATGATAACGTATGATGATTTGATATGACGGTTGGTCAAAAATATTTCTTCAACTTCTCAATAATGCTACTAATCGAAAATATATATTCCTCTGGCCTGCCAAAATGTTAGCCAAAAGCAAGTAATATTTCTACACACCGGAAAAAAATATTAAAGCAACTGTGTGCATCCAACAAAAAATCTTTCATTAATTGTTATTGTAACCCCCGCATTATAATTCATAAAATTTAAGCAGTTACTTATATATATATATGTACCTTATAAAGGCATTGTTGTGCAGAGGACTTTGAAAAAGTATATTTTAAACAAAAAAAAACTTCGAGAGATACTTTTCTATGACTATGTACTTGACTATACCTGTAGGTATATATATATTGTGACAAAATATGTGATTACCATAGAAGTCATAAAATATTATTACAGTTTGTATACAATCATACTATTGTCTTAATCAAAGTATCGATAGTTGGATTATCAATTTATTTAAAATATTCATTAAATTTATATAAACATTAATTCAACACAAATAATGAAAAATCAATCTTGTGCAATGTAGGATTGTTTCAAACCATTCTGATTTACATGGATAAGTAATACAGAAAAATCTCAAAGCATGTATTGTAAAATTTCTTTCTACTTGATAAAGATGTTTAACATTGTTGTATAATAAGTCCTAAAAAACCAACAACTCAATCATAATGTGTTTTTTTTTATAAAATTTGTATTTATATTTTTATTTCATTGAATAAAATTTCAATGTTTTCTAAATAAACCAAGACATTGATGATTCCGCTGAATCTAGATTACGTTTTTATATACTATAATCAGAATATTATAATCAGGTTTACAATTTTAAAAAAATGGGTGTGCAGGCTTTTCTAATAAACTAACATGACAACAATTGTGATCTACGAATATTTCATGGTAAGAAATTAAAATTATGCACATTACATATCGTCCCATCCTAACAAAACCTAGTGGTACCCATGCACCTACAATCTACCTGCAGTCCGGGGACTGTCAATCCAAGACGATGGTTAGGATTAACAGCCACCGTGTATGGGTACCATTAGTACATATTTCATCAAAATTGATAGAAATACCGATAAAAATGTATTTCACAACATTTCTTGTGATGAGAAATTTTAATGATCAAAACAACATCATTTAAGCCAGTCCTTCGCAAACTTTTTCGGGTCGCGGCACCTTTTTTGAATTAATATTTTCCCACAGCACACTACTTTTTTTTTTAGGTTTCACCATATGTAAATTTTTTTACTTTTGTACATTTGTGTCCAGAATTTTGTGGTTTCTTGTTTTTTTAGGTCTCGCCATCTTAAAATTTCTACTTTCGTACTTAGTAGCTTGTGTAATTTGCAATTCATAAAATATTTTGCAGCACCCCTGTGACGACGTCACAGCACACTTTTGGAAACACTGATTTAAACAAAACCTTAGTAAGTTTTTACTGTAAAGGGACCATCATAACATTTATTAATCATGAAATCAATATTATACTTTATGTGGTGGAGAATATGAAACAACTCTTATCCACTCACCACCAAAAATTCTTTTGATGAACAAAATCAATTTTAGTGAAATAAATGGGCTTCTTAATCCTTTAATATCCGCCATACATCAAATCACCGTTTTAATTTAATTGTGAGATATAAATATATTATATTTGCTTCTAAGTACACAAAAGTATATAAAACACAGAATAAAGATTTGAGGAGTACGTATGTAAATTATAAGTGAAAAATTTCATCATTTTAATTAGAAATACTGTCATTTGTTGCTAGTAATGTTATGATGATATGATTTCATAATCCATTTCAAGCTAGATCCTCACATGATCAATGAAAAAGCTGTTCAAATGATATGCTTTACAATATTAAATACTAAAATTAAAATTTTCAACAAAACTTGCATTCCATAAATTAAAAATACAGCTACAAGTAAATGTTTTTAGTGTATAAAAAAAATAAAAATGTTCTTACCTATTCTAAAGTCTATGTAGCCCTCTCCGCCTGACATGACTAGCATAGGCGCAGGTGTAGCGTGCGGAGAGGGGGGTGATCCTGGTGTCCCTCCTCCACCGCCCCCGCTTAGGCCTGGCACGGCAACAAAGAATTTCACAGCGTCTCGATGACCATGGAAACTTAATTGAGCATGCGCCACCGAACATATTGGTACCCGCCCTCCCGATATCGAAGTACCTACTCTTACCAAGCTGCCAGGTCCTGAAACATGAAATATATTGTTTACAACAGTCCGCAGTAATGCCTAAGTGATAATTTATAAGGCTAAAATGGTAGATCCTATCACATGTATGTGTCTCTATTCATATTAAAAATGATTGAAGATATTGTCACCCCAAAGCAACAGTGGGATATCCTGAAAAAATGTTTTGAGATATTGGGACTTATTTACCTGGGACTAAGTCCTAATATCGCAGAACAAGTTTTTTCATGGTATACCACTGTGGTTTTGAGGCGACGATATTACAAGTGTACCAACAGAGGGAGCCTGATGAACAATTAGTTTAAGCACCCAACAATCTTGAATCTTTAGACTTGACAAATTTTAATCTTCTTCCTTAATCAAATTCATTTCGTAGTCAATGACTTTCAAATATTTTAAAAACTATTATTTTATTAAGCCAGGTATAGTTTTACATACCTGGTATATGATTTCTAATTGGAGTAATAGTTCCAGGGGCAGTAGCTGGTATAACATCAGTCTCAATGAGCGGCACTGAAATGATTACTCCATTGCCAGTGCCAATCCACAGTCTTCCAGAGCTGATCAGCAAAGCAGTAATCCTCACTAGTGAAAATCCAAGCTTTCCTGTCCCTAGCATTTTACTAACATACGGGTCAATATCCACATCTTGGAGATGCTCATAAGTGTGAGCATGATATAATCGGAGTGTGGAGTCCAGTCTAAAAAGAATACAATAGTAATTATCATAATAAAAATATAAATATTTTATAGACAAAAATAATGTTGAAATACTATATAGTTCTGTAAAGATTCTTATCCATTTCTCTTATATTAACTCATATATGCAAACCAGCAAGAATAACTGTACCAATCTTGGAATCAATGATGTCCATAGATGAAGGTATATGTGAGGGAATTGAATTCAGTTTTTAAAGTGGTTTTTCACTGTTTTTAAAACGTGCAAAAAAAGTTCAGCTTTCCTAAAATAATATTTTTTTTTTTGAAACTGTGTTTCTATGAAAGTATTCACAAAATAAATTACTGAATCATATAATATTCAGATGACCTTATGCAGTACACAATATGCACACCAGTACGGCACAGCTTTGCCGATATTTGTTCATATATGCATGCACAGTTCATATTATGAATAAGAATATAAAAAATATGCTGCATTGAAAGATATGTACATGTTAGAGTCACACGATGGAACCACGATGGAACCGAAAAAGAAAGTACCTGGCAAGGAAATAAACAAAGTGGGAAATGTCATAGATGTTGCTTAAATGACAATAATGGGTATGAGATTTCAGATAAGCATATCAAATAGTAGTAGCTAAATATAAGATTGTTCGGAGAGTAATTTCATTTCTTCTCAACACAGGATTTAATTTTTATTTATTCACAGCCAAATTCACACTTAAGCCTCATTGTCATTATATATTTTGACAGCTGATATAGCAAGGCTTGTTTGTAAAAAAGTTTGTTTGATTCTGCGCAATAGTTTTTGCTTGGTGCCCTATCAAATATGGACTGTCGAAAGCAGCATTTATGGCATATTTTACTTTTTTACTATCGAAAAGATAAAAATGCTGTTCAAGCAAGAAAAAAATATTCGATGTGTATGGAGAAGATGTATTGACAAAACTGCCAGTACCAAAACTGGTTTGTAAAATTTCATTCTGACAATTTTGATGTTGACGATGCAGCATGTTCTGGAAGGCCAGTTGAAAAGCTGATGAAGACAAAATAAAGGCATCGATTGATGCAAGCCACAGAATAACAATTTGTGAGATCGCTGAAATTTATCGAATTCGACTGTTCACAATCATAATTTGGCCTTGGTTTAATTTCAAAACCCGACATATGGGTTCCACATGTTCCTTCAGAAAGAAATTTACTATATCGCATTGACGTCTGTGATTTACTTCTCAAACGTCACGGAAATGATACATTTTTTGAAGCAAATCATCACTAGAGACGAGAAATGGGTTGTCTACAACAATGTTAAAAGCAAGAGATCATGGAGTAAAAAGATGAACTGGCTCAAGGTACTTTAAAAGCCGATCAAAATGGAGAATATATAATTCAGTAAAATATTTCTACACTCAGGCTAAGAAAATCATTTTTCATTTTCATTAAAAAAACGAAATTACTTTCAACCCAATACCATAAAATCA
The DNA here is from genome assembly GCA_022683975.1 of Rhyacophila evoluta. Classification (NCBI taxonomy): domain Eukaryota; kingdom Metazoa; phylum Arthropoda; class Insecta; order Trichoptera; family Rhyacophilidae; genus Rhyacophila; species Rhyacophila evoluta. The sequence continues at coordinate 7,467 of JAGVSQ010001068.1, read as the reverse complement.
TGGCTACAAACTTTAAAAGATGCTGAATGGACGAATCGATCATCAGTAATAAAAACTGTGGAGCAGCAATTGATGTGAATTCAAATTATGACTGTTAATAAATAAAAGCTTATAAAAATATGCAACTTTTTGTGTAAATCCAGGACAACCACATTAACACTAGACAGACGGGAGCAGTCATTTGATAATTTATGACTTTTATTAATCTGAATAGAACCTTTAAAATACGCGAAGAAATCTTTATTAGTTCCATTATTTATTGTTTAAAATGCTGATATACCTACAAAGACAGCGGCAGTCATTTGACCGCTATGATCCGCGTAATGTTTATAATTGTAATATGAGTGTACTTTTGTAAATGTTTGAAGTTTCTGATTTCATTTCTCAGTCAGCAGAATGTATTGCTTCATTTGTTACGCATTATTCAGTATATTGTGAATAAATTAGCAGAAAAATGTCACAAAGACTGTGAATTGTGAAATAGTTCATTTAACGCAAAAGATACAAGAAGATCAATCGGAGTGTGAATTTGAAAGTGTAGAACTTGATGGCAATGATGATTATGAGTTATCAGCCAGCACTTAAGCTCCGATAATGAAGAAAACAACCCAGAGGATCAGGTAACTCTTTCAACTTTAAGCCATGTTCGCGATTGCAGCAATCGTGATCGTGGTCGTGGTAAGGGTCCAGGCTTGCTATCCACTACTACTCTCGAGCATGATCATATCACAGCTACAGATGAGACCAAATGGACATCTCAGTCAGAATAAGCTCAAAGTGGTCGCCGGGCACGACACAATATTATAACTGAGCAAACAGAGTCTAGATCATACGCAAGAAGGAATTTCAAAGGTAATGTAATAGATACATGGAAGCTATTTATTGACAAATCTATTATACATTGAGACACATTCCAAAATACACAAAAAGGAAGCTAATAGGCAACTAGAACACGATAATTAGGTACTCACTTTAGAACAACTGGAAGATTTTATTGCTATTTGCTATCTTCGTGGCGCCTACGGTGCCAAAAATATCCTGGTAAATGAGTTATGGTGTAACACATGGGAAGTAAGCTTTTTTTCAAAAAATATGCCCCGTGATAGATTCAAAAATATATTCGACTTGGCGTAAGATTTGAAAGAAGGTCACGACTTCAACAGGACAAGTTTTCCTTGATATCTGATGTTTGGAACAAATTCATTCAAAACTGCTCATGCTGCTAAAAATTAGTCCGAGACTGACTTTCTACAACGCTACCAAGTGTGGTGTGGATGTGGTTGATCAGATGGCAAAGAAGTACAGTGCCAAAGCGGCATCTTGAAGATGACCTGTACAAGTGTTCTTCAATATTTTAGATTTCGCAAGAATAAATTCATACATTTTATACAAGAAATTGACAGGTATACACATAAAACGGAGGATGTTTATTTTGGATTTAGACAGTTAACTGAGTAGAAGCACAGGGATTGATGTAGAACTTTCCGGTTCTGAACCATTGTCTGTGGAACCTATGCCTTTGACCTCTCGATCTTCACTAACGATCACTCAGGAGAGCCGAAAGATACGGGAATGCTATATTAGCAAATTAGCAAATGTAAAAATAATACTAATATAGAATGTGATGATTGTAAAAACCACTTTGTGGTTCTTGTGATATCAATAAAACACTAATATGTAAAAATTGTACATACATATTATATTATTAGTATTCAACTATGTTCAGTTCATTGTTACATAAAGTTATTTCAATTTAATAAATGTTTTTCGAATGTTATGAGTACATGCGGTAATTTGACTGGCCGCCGTGTTTCTAGGTAGGTAAGTTTTTCCGTCTTTCTAGTGTTAAGAGAACATAGCATATAATTTTAACTGTTCTACTAAAAAAGATTAAAACACCTAATATAAATATCTTACTACTTGAAAGAGTAAAATGATTTTATAAGAACAAGTGGCTTATAAAAATATTTTAATTTTTCTACCGTAAACATTACTGAAAATTACAAATGTTTCAATTTACAAATTTCTGCTAAAATAAATTCTGAAAAGTTTATGTGATAGTATAGTAATAGTAAAATACATATTTTTGACGCCAGACCTTATTGAAACCCAAACTCCATCTCCAAGATGAGCAAGCTGCCGGACTTGGCTCTCCCGTCTAGGGTGAGCTTCCAAGCAGTGTAAGAGTTTCAAAGAACGAGGCTCCAGTACATGAATCTTACTGCGATGTCCACACCAAACTGTATCTCCTACATTGGCAAGGCACCTCACTATAAATAGAAATTAATGAAAAATAAGATGCCATAGAAAATGTCTATGTTATCTATATCCGTAACAACAATATTTTTAGAAAGTTTTCGAAATTGCACTGTTTTAAAAGAATAATAATAACTTATTTAGTAAATACATCAACCCTTTGATTAATGAGTTGAGTATACAAGCACGTCTCCTGGAACTGAGTTAATTTGCAGAAAAAAATGGTGAGAGAAAAATAGTTCGCAATTCTACATTTTTCAAATTAAAGCCACCAAATTTTTTATGTATATTTTGAGAAACCCTCCCTGAAAGTATTGCGAAAGTGTTTTCAACCCCCCCAACTAACCCTATGAAGTAAATATTGACATGGATTCCTAATTATTATCATATTTTAATAAAATCTCAAATACCGCATTTGATTCAAATTTGGATCTATAATATTTTAAAATTGATGTCATAATTTACAGTGGTTTTAAAGAGGGCCATGGGAATTTTTCAAGAGACATTGGAAGTTAATACCAGATCGAAACCAGGAGATGTTTGTTTTTTTTCCATGCTTTTAAACTTATAAACTATATTTTCATAATAACTATGAAGCATTACTGAGTACTATACATACTGTCAATAAATAATAATAATCTGGGAGAAATTAAATGCGTTATATTGAAAAAATCGAGGGAAACGAGTACGGTTATACTCTTTCTGGGACATTCAAGTTGTGCCGTACATGTAGAGTGATACTACTCAATGGGTTAAGGTTACCCTATTTGAAATAGTTTTTAGAATATTATATAGCCAGTAGAACAAAGACAGTCAGTTAACCTCTAACCAACTCATAGACTTTTTTGAATCATCTTCACCATATGTTTTTCAATTAATATGTAGCACAAATATCAGCTTCAAAATCAATTAAAAAGTTAGCTACTTTTGTAAAGCATTTACAATTTTAAGAGGAAAAGATCAGATAAATCACTTCAAATAAGATTGAAAACTCGACAAAGTTAACTATTAAACATAAAAATCCTAACTGTATATGTATAATGTATAATATAATTGAATGGACAAACACCAAACACATTGTCAAATAAATGCTCCTTTTAGAACTTCAGTATATTTGAGGGTTTAGCTAGCTAAGTCTTGGGAAATAATGTAGTATTCACGCGCAAAATATTTATGTTGGATAAAGTAGATCCCTTCTCAATATCAGAGTTTTGCGATATGTCTGATTAAGACTGGGTGTAAGGTTGGGACATGTTTGAATAGCCATAAACAAGCCAACTTTCATTCAACTAACACCTAATAAAGGTGATATGTCAATTCCTTGATGAAAATGATATTCATAAAAATTAATATAAAATAAATAGTTTAAAATATTCTATTCTTTAATCTAAATAATACGTTGATCAACTTTCTTTGTGTTATTGGGATAAACTATAAAACTAATTGTGAAAAGTGAAAACGAATTTATTAACAACATATATAATATCTTTGACTAACCAGAATGTTGCGGCCCACCAAGGGTAACCAAATGGTAATGACTGAGGTCCCATTCTCCATTTGCAGTTCGAGAAAACACACCAACTGTACCATCAGCCAAAGCTGCTACAACTCGAGTAGCACACTGGACTACTCCCAACACTGCATCTTTCAATTGAACTCTATAATAGAGGTAACAATATTTATTAGAAAACAGCTTTACGTTTGATAAACCACACTATGGGATCCACATGATAGGATGCAGAGGGCGGCAATGAAGCAAAAACATAAATATTCTAGCTTAGTTCTAATTTAATTTTTTAAATAATTTTCTTAGTTCTTAGAGTCGCTAATTATGCCATTTAATAATATACCAAACCAATAATGCAATGTTACCCTGTTTCTTAGAATATTAAAAATTACTTGTGATGCAAAATAAATTACATAATTGTATGCACAATTTATATAATGTCATTTTTTACGTAATAAATAAAATTAAATCATCGAGTCGCAAACATATGCAAGCAACCTGCGCAGAGCATAAGATTGTCGCGCTATGTGCAAGAGAAATGGCATAAAGAAATTTTAGTTTATATAAAAATATGTATTTATTTTACTCTCCGAAAGAATGCATTTTAATGAAGTTTTAATTGGCAAGATGCTTGAATGAAAATTATTCAATAATTACATGTAACTCAGCTCAAAATAAATCATTCAACAATGAAGAGAATCAAATTATTCTCAGATTCAAATTTGGGTATATTCAAACACTATCATTACACTTTAACCCACACATTTCTATTTCCACATTTTTTTTACTATTTTTGTCTCTTATAACATCAGTAGTAATGCAACAGATGAAACCGGTAATGGTATAAAATGAAATTTGTTGAAATAGTACACATAAGACCTGTGTCATATTACTGTATAACCGCTTTTAATCAAGGAATATCACACCAAATTATTTCTAATCAAAATTGTAAGGTAAAGTGTTTTTTATTTTAGTAAAAATAACAATGCACTGAACAATATGCATTTTTAGATAAGTCTGTAAGACAGTGCATTTCTGCACTGTGGAACCTGATTAAATTCATTCAAGTAATTTAGTAATTGTAAGATTGTTTAGTTTATGTTAGGTCCTCTTCTGATCACTGATTAATGATTAAATAGGGTTTGCGAATATGTAATATCCAAATCAAAATGAGCAATTCACGGATTACTTCTTTTAGTTTAAGACTGTTAATTTCCAACATGTATAATTAGTACAAAAAAAAAGGTTTAGTCTAATACAAATGCAATAATACAACCTTCCGAGGCAAACATTCCATTTGCTAACAGCAGAGTGCACATAGAGCATGCCGCTTTGTGCCCCTAGCCACATTGTGGGGTATGCGGTGGTATGCATTGGGACATCCTTCTCCGGCTCCATCTCTTTTCTTGGAGGATGAATGGCTTCTTCCTCGTCATCTAAGTTATCTGCTTCATGACCAATATCATCTGCTGCCTTAAGATTTTTTTCGGTCTCTGGCGCTATTATCGGATCGTCAAGAGGTACAGAAGGTACCACAACTGGCTCTTCAACCATCACCTATAGAAAATATTTTTTAGCAATATGTTAAAATTAAAAATGGAAATGCAAATTGAGCAATGATTGAAAGCTTACGCGATTTGGAAGGATTCCCACAGCTGCCGAATTGAAAAAATAGATGGAGTACTGGATACGCAATATTTTGAGCATTTGACTGACAATTAATTTTCATAAAAAAATCTCTCAAGACCACAATGTATCATAATACTCTATTTTTGGATAATATAATATTTATATATAATATTATACATATTTCATTTTCATAAAGATAACTGTTACATGGTCAGGTATAATTAAAATCATTACGTGGTTTTGGACTGTTGAAATATTTTTTATTTAAATTTCACTACTGAGTTAAATTGCTAAAGTAACTAGAGTGATAAGCAATTCTTCATTAATTTTTATTTCTCTTCTATTATCATCCTCATCGACTGAGAACAAGTGCAAGTAGTTTTAAGATGTCTCTTAATAGATCCGATGACTTCAATTGTGATTTTCTTCAAAGAATTTAAAGAATTACCAATGTTACTGTTCCTGCTGGAGTTTCATTTTGATTAGCATTGGCTTGATTGTAAGCGCAGATGGCTGCTCTCTCAATCGGCGAGGAGTCTGTTGTAACAATTTTTTCTTCAAAATCTCTTTGATCTGAAGCAAGGACTCCAGCAACAGATGCAATGCAAAGCAAATGGTTATCGCATACGCTGAATGTATCCAATATATCTGCAGGGTTGTTAGCATCAATCACCTGTAAACACCAAGAAGATTGTAATTTACATCCATAATATTTATGTGATGGTGTAATGAAATTACTTTTATTTATTACTTTAATTATTTACTTTAAATTATTAATCGAGCCGTAATTGGCAAAAGATCGTATGCATAAAAAATGAATTCTACTGGAGAAGGTTTGTTTTCTTAAATATCTCAGATTGTGTTTGATAAATTAATTTTAAATTAAAAATGTATGTATTATATAAAATATGGCTGAGAGGTAGATCCCTTCAAAGAATCTGAAGTGTATATAAATATATTTTTGAATAAGCTGGCAATATAAATAGTATTTGTAGTAAAAGAAATTTTCAAATCTAAACGATATTTTATAATTAATACAGTCATTTTTCGAGTTAGCAGGGATTGCGTTCTGTCATTTTATTATAGTTGTAGGTCAAATAGCAAACATTGGATCTAAAATATTTCAACAAAATATAAATAAATAATCAATGTGAAATGTTACTTACAGTGACAGTGCTATTAGAATGAGTGCTTGAGCATATCCATACAAATGAGGAAAGATTGGTTTGTTCTGGCTGTGCCCAATAAGTGCGACCTTCCATCTGCTCCAATGGTGGTGAGCTACTTTGAAGAGCTTCGGCTCCCCTCATTTCATCAGCAAGAGATGGCGGTCCTCCACTGCCTCCTACATCAAACTTTCCACCAATCAAATTCACCCCAGCTCCACACCAGAATTTCATACCAGGATTTGCTTCCGACAAGGGTCTACACAAAAATATTTTACTTTAAGATTGTCAATTTGAAGGTAGTAAAATCTATA